>OVBJ01001432.1:0-19695 GCA_900406535.1 Noccaea bulbosa | reverse complement strand
ATGGAAAAAAAAAAAAAAAAAAAAGACAACTCTACCGAACTTTGCAAGAACTCGATCGCCTAAGTCTACTGAAATACTTTACTTATTATATTTTTCATTGTGATGAAACTTCAGTTTGAATGATATCAACAAATAATATCCTAAATAACAAATTGAGAGTTGACATGTTCGGACATGATAACTCATCGTGGGATTGGGAACAAGTCAAAGCAACCAGTGCAAGTGCATTAAGATATGTCTTCTGTCTCTGTCTGCGTATCTAACTTTTTGTTTGTTTTCCCAAATTCATAAAAAAAAGTTTTGAATTTTCATATTACTATTTCAATCATAATAGTTGACAAATGTGTACATTTTTGACAAGTTATAATGAGTTTGGTTTGGTTTCGGTTCATAATCTCCAGATATTGCTTTGAATTGATACACATACATGTCCAAATTTGGTTAAAAAAACAGTTTTTAACAGGAAAAAAAAAAAAAAAAAACAGTTTATTATTTTTTATTTTTTATTTTTATGCTTTTAAATGCCACTATGTTGGCATTACTTGAAGGAATCAATTGTTCAATGATCAAATTTATAGTANCCCCCCAAAAAAAAAAAAAAAAAAAAGTTTATAGTAAACAAATAAATAAATTAGATTAATTTCCGACAATTTACAGAAGCCGAAGAGAATTAAGACGCCGAAAACGAAGTTGACCAGACTACCTAACGATCAAATCGATCGAAGAAGAGAGGAAGAAAGAAGAAGAAGAGGAACAATAATTCCGTAATGGAGATTTGAGCGCGAAGAAGAAGAAGAAGAAGAAGAAGAGACTGAAATTGAGAGATTGAGAGGGGAGAAAAAATGGTGGATGGTTGGCGAAATGGGTTTCGCGAGGCGACGAATTCGAGGCCTCTGTTCGTGACGGTCTACGCGACGGTGATCATCGGCGTTCTCGTCTCCTCCTTCTATGTCTTCTCCGCCATTTACTCTCCCTCTAATGGCTCTTCCTCCTGGCTCTCTTCTCCTCCTCTCTCCAGTAACCTCTCTCTCTCTCTCTCTCTCTATCTCTCTGTACATGTATTGCGAGTGGCAAATAGCTACATATCTGCTTCGCATCGCTTGAAAGTTGACATTTTTGAGCTTGAGCTAGATTCCTTAAGCGAATTGATATCTGATCATTATGTGTGATAGATTCTCTGATTCGAGCTCACCGTTGACCTTAAACCTCAATGTTTATAAGAAACCAGTTTGAAACAATGGATTTGCTATAAACCTGAGATGCGTTTTGACTTTCGATCACTCTAATTGATTGCCGTCGCAGCTGTTGAATCAGATCAAGTGATTAACTAATGCGCTTGGATCTGCATTTAAATCGCTCGAAGCATTCTGAGAAAGTTTTGTTTTTTTTTCCTTCTTGAGACTAGCGTAGTCACAGTAGATGAGCAATTTTTTGTTGATCACACCAATCTCACCTAAGCAGAAGAAGCTTAAACTTTTGTTGTATGATGTGTTTGTAGCTGCTGGCCGAATTCACTACCTTCCACAAGAAAACGCAACGTCTGAGGTACCAGATACACCACCACCACCAAGTTCACTGCCACTGCCAGCTCCGGAGGAAGGTCAAGGCAGATCCTTGGGTAAAATTTGGGTGTCACCTCCTCGGGACAAGAAGATGCCACCGCTCGAAACCTTTAAGCTGACGAAAGAACTGTTTGGGGAGAGAGTGAAGGACAATGTCATTATAGTCACCTTTGGGAACTATGCTTTTATGGATTTCATCTTGACTTGGGTCAAACACTTGACTGATTTAGATCTCTCCAATATCCTCGTTGGTGAGTTTCCACATCCTGATATCCTTTTGTCTTAGTTGTCCCATTTCATTGTCTTCCATGAAAGTTGGTAACTTTATGGTATGGGACACTTTATAGGTGCGATGGATACAAAGTTATTAGAGGCTCTGTATTGGAAAGGTGTTCCGGTTTTCGACATGGGAAGCCATATGAGCACAGTCGATGTCGGGTGGGGTTCTCCGACATTTCACAAAATGGGAAGAGAAAAAGTTATTCTCATTGACTCTGTCTTGCCTTATGGCTACGAGCTTCTAATGTGTGACACTGACATGGTGTGGCTTAAGGTGCTATTTCAACACACTGTTGTTATTCGTCCTGTTATGAAGACTTCCTTTTGATGATATTTATTTATATGTTGACAGAACCCTCTGCCTTATCTGGCTCGATACCCGGATGCTGATGTTTTGACATCAAGCGATCAGGTTGTGCCTACAGTCGTGGATGACAGTTTGGATATATGGCAGCAAGGTAGATATTAGCTAATGATATGCATTTTCCCATTTGAAATCGTTTTATCATTTGAGTTACTAACTAACTGTCTTCTCCACCATTCTTGTTCTTGGACTTTTGATAGTTGGTGCGGCCTACAACATAGGAATCTTCCATTGGCGTCCGACAGAATCTGCAAAAAAGCTGGCAAAAGAATGGAAAGAGAGTCTCTTAGCGGACGATAAGGTTTGGGATCAGAACGGGTTCAATGAGATTGTTAGGAAACAGCTAGGCCCATCTGTGGATGGAGATAGTGGACTTTTCTATGCTTATGATGGAAATCTCAAGGTTGGCATTTTGCCCGCTAGCATATTTTGCAGTGGCCATACTTACTTTGTTCAGGTACCTTTCTTACATGCTTTTATCTTCTTCTTCTTCTTTGTTGAGGATTAATGGCTTAAAACATCTAACTTCTATTTTTCTAATGGCAGGCGATGTATAAACAGCTCAGGCTAGAGCCATACGCCTTGCATACAACATTCCAGTATGCAGGTACTGAAGGAAAACGCCACAGGCTTCGAGAGGGGATGGTTTTCTATGACCCACCTGAATATTACGATTCACCAGGTAAACATTCTTTTTTGTTTAACGTTAATCTTGTCGATGGGAATAGCCATAAATGATGATGATGTTGTGAACTCCTACAAAACGCAGGAGGTTTCATTTCGTTCAAACCATCTATTCCAAAGAGCTTGTTACTAGACGGGAAGCATACCATTGCATCGCACTTTGCCCTCGTGAATCACCAAGTACGTGTCTACTAATCTAACATAACACTGTCCTGAGGAATTATTAGTTAACTTGACAACCTTCCCTGTTGTCCACTTTACAGATGAAACAGATCAGATCAGCTCTGGCCATTGCGTCTCTTCTTAATCGTACACTGGTGAGTCTATTCAACAGCTTATATATATGCATATATTTCTTGGTGATAGTGATTTGATTCTTACATGTATCTGGTTGGTCTCTGCAATATATTCAGGTGATGCCACCGTTATGGTGCAGGTTAGATAGGCTTTGGTTTGGGCATCCCGGTACTCTTCTGGGATCCATGACCCGGCAACCTTTCATATGCCCTCTTGATCATGTCTTTGAGGTAGCATTTTGTTATAATGTTGAAGCATGTCACTACACCTTCTGTTTTACTTCTCTGCAAGTGCCTTCATAACACCGTCACTGAATTTCAATAACAGGTAAATATCATGCTCAAGGAGCTACCGGAGGATGAGTTTGGCCCTGGGATTGGTATCAGAGAATATTCTTTTCTAGATAACCCTTCATTGCCAAAACAAGTACTAAAAAAAAAGCCACCCAAATGCTGTTGTTTTTGTAAATTAATCATTTCATAAAGAATGAAAATTATTATTACTAATCATTTCAGGTAAAAGAGTCATGGCTTGATGTTCAGCTTTGTCAAGAAGGAAAAGAAGGATGCGAGGCATCGAATACAACGAGTCCCTCTGGGGTTCTTAAGTTCCCAAAGCGGAGCAATGAAGATACGGTAAACTAAAACCTCTTTGGCTTCTTCTATCAATCACTCTTCGGAATGGCTTAGTCTCATGGCTTTGTTTCGTGCTCACCTCAGTTCAAGGCGATATTCTCTTCATTCGATGATGTCAAAGTGATCAAGTTCTCTTCAGTTGAAGATGCTTTCATTGGATTCTCCGACAAGGTAACTTGTGAAACATTTAAGACATGTTGATAGAAAACATGTTGTAATCTGATACTGAGCTAAATCTGGTTTGCCGCGCAGGGGCGAGAAGAGAGATTCAGAAGACGAGTAAAGAGATATGTGGGGATATGGTGTTGTGAGGAGAACAAGACACCGGGACACATTTACTACGATATGTACTGGGACGAGAAACCAGGTTGGAAACCGGTTCCTCCACAGACACCGGAGGAAGATCATCCTCCTCTCTAATTGCCCCTTACCCGCAAAAAGTAAAGCTTACACTCGATTTCTTGGCTCACAAGGAGACTTAGGGAGTTTTTTTTTTTTTCTTTTTTTAACGGCCTTTTTACTTACTGTGAAATTACTCAGTGTATCATGATTTAACGATAGGTTACACACAAAGAAAAACGTTTTTTCTTCTCTTTTCTGAACTTAATTTCAATAAATGGCTTATAATCTTCTAATATTGCCTTGAAGGTGTCATACTGAGAGATGAATGAAGAGCAAATAGCACTTGTAATAATCAAGTAAAAAATTAGTCTATTTCCTGTTTTCAATTACCAAAAGTTGAATTATACAAGCTCCAAAGACAAAACCATTAGCTAAATCGACCTTAGATTTATCATCATCGATACATAAACTTTTCAGACATGTGGGACTTGGTCGTCAGTCTATATATGACCGGTAAAGATCACCCAAAAGAAATAAAAAACGTTTCTCAGATAACAACATAGCAGCAATAGATACCAAACGACAAAAAGCTAAAAAGGGTCTTGAGAAGTCAAGCAGACTTGGGAAAATGCTGAGACAGAAGTTTGGCAATCTCCAAGAACCCAACCTTGTCTTTCCCGTTGAATATCGTCTTCAGCTTCCCATCGCATATTATCTCCTTCTTGTTTTCCGGATTCTACATCAAAAATGCCAATATGTGTGGACTCATCAGAATCTCACAAAATATTATGTGAGAAACAGTGATTACTTCACTCATGAGGAGCAAGAAATTAAAGGGTCACATAACAAACATCAGTAGCAGTGATTACTTCACTCATTAGGAGCAAGAAATTAAAGGATATATAGCTAAAAAAGGTTGGTGTTTGAAATGTTCACTAATCGATACCCATGACATCAAAATCAAAATCATAAGCATATAGTTTATAGCTGAAGTCACACTTCATTTTTTTTTTTTTTGGCATATCTGCAACATCTTCAAACGCTAAAACAAACACACTGTTCCAAAAATTTCAAGAGGTCAACAACACAAACACTAAAAAAGTAACGCCTTTGGGTTTACGAATCTTCCATAACCCAGAAAAATGCTTAAGCAGATACAAAAATCCCCAAATTTTGCTATCAGTCTACTTATCAAAAGACAAATAAAAGCGCACAGAGATGACCCAGAAAATCGAGAAAAACAAAAAAAAATAAAAACCCTAACCTGAAGATTGTTAAGCTTGATGTGCTCCCAGATTTTCTTGACGGCAGTTGTACGAGCGGCTTCGTCGGCCCCGATAAACTTAGCGAGCGGCTGCGAAACGGGCAACACCTTGAGTATGCCTTTACCTTCTCTACCACTGCTAACGCCGGAGGGAGAAGAAGCTGCCTTCGTCATCAACACCCTGCAAGCTCCGAAAACCCTAGAGACAGTCGCCATTTCTTCTTCCTCCGCAGTAAAACCCTAGATCAAACGGAGTAAGATTTACAGAGACTGAAAGAGTGAATGTTGAAACGAAACCTGACTAGTTAATTTTAACAGAAAGCTCTGGTTAGGCTCTTCTTGGATTGGGCTTTCTAAGCAAATACCCAATTGGGCCTATTTGGATTTTACTCCCTCTAAAGTTTACTACTTATATAAAATGAAATAACCCAATGACGATAATTAAATCGGAATACAGTAGGTGATTTTGAAATGGTTTATTTCTTGATTTATACGTGTTTAGGAGACATTCCATGCGTGTTCAAAGACAAATAAATGCACCAAAATGAATTTTCCAACAAGTCTAACTCAAAGACAAGCACAAAATGATCCGGTCAAAAAACATACGAATCTTTTACCAACAATAACAGTTTCAAATATTTGATACACACGAACGATTTTTTTATCTAAAACGGTAGGAAACAATGAAAATGTTTTTAATAAGGAGGNAAAAGGGGGGGAAAAAAAAAAAAAAAAAAAAAAAAAAAAAAAAAAAAAAAACGATGTGATGCGACCATTCCCTGGGCCTGTCATTGTCAAAATATGTTTGCGATACTTCTTTGGTCCGTAGCCTCTTTGAGCTTACCGTCGGCCAATTAAAGACCGCCACGTACCCTACTTCCTTCACACGTAAGTGTTCCTCTCTCTTTCTCCGTCACCGGCAAACACCATGGGCCCTCGTTGCCGTCTCTTCTCGAGACCATATTTCATCGTTACTCGAAAGGTATCTCCGTCAACTCACAGCGTAAGTATCTAATATCTAACGCTGTAACTAACGCCGTTTAACATCTTTTAGTTTTTCCTCCATTTATATAGATTTACACATTGTCCTCCAAATGTCTCCTCTCTTTCTCTCTGTCATCTTTCTTAAAACAAATACCCGGAGCTCCGTACCCGCTACCGGGTTACCCGAAATCTTTCCCTTAAATTTTAAATAGCTTATCCTCCCCAAGAAGAGGATATTGGTTCTGTTTCTGCAATTTTGCAATCTTCTCATCGGAGTAATTTTGCTCCAAGATTATTTGATTTCGCTCCAAGAAGACGTTGTGATCAGGTATTACATCGAAAACTCCTTCATTCAAACTCTTTTTCTTTTCTCAGCTCTTCATCACTAGTTTCGAACCTCTTTGAAACTTTATTTGTTGTTCAGGAAAATCAATCAGGTAGTTTTCTCTTTTGCTTCTTTTAACTGTTGCATTCTGTTTCCTTATCTCTTCATTGATTGATTTTGCTGCAAAACTTTTGCATCTTCTTCGTTCTTCTTTCCACTCAATGTTTTTGCCCCTCTTATCCATTTTTAACTGACCAGAACACACTCTTACTCCTGGCTAATAGGAATATCAGATTTTCTATCGCTCTTTATTTATTTATTTTTCCTGGTAAAATTATGAATTACCACATCTTCAAAAGTTTTTCTCTGGTATTGACTACTGACTGTTTCTGCTTTACTTTTGCTTTAACTCGACAAGAAAAAAAAGAATTTGTTGATCTTTTTTTTTTTTCCTTTCTCCAATGAGAATCAAAAGACATTCATTCATCATCAATTACGTCGTCCTTTTCTGCTCCCGCATTTACTCCGATTACTAGTGACCCCTGTAACGCTGCTAAATCTCTGTAGCCTTTGATGGGCTATTTATAGGAACAGAGCTCAATACCAAAATAAAGTTGAAAAGTAATCCTCAAGTTTCAGATATACACGCTTAACCTGCAGACATCTATACAAAAGGCAACTTAAACCCATACTTTCAATTTAATTCCATTGAATAATAATGGGATATATTATAATTAATTTCATACGTTTCAATACAANTTTTAAAAAAAATAAAAAAAAGATTTTTTTTTTTTTTTTTTTTTTTTAAAGTGAAGAAGAGATTATTACTACACTACAATTTTGCTTTCTCTATTCGATTCATTTTTCTCGACATGCATTAGATAGGTCCATTTTCACTCGAAACCTTTAGCTCTTCATTGTTTCAAACACGTGACCGGTAAATATTCCTTTTTCTTGCAAATATTTTAACATTTTTTTTTTTTAACTTCTGGTTGTAAGAAATTCGAGTGTCTCTTTCGTATATTTCAGTTTCAGATAAAAAACAGATTGTGGACACGAGGGATGAGGAGAAAACACTTATAGAATTGTATATATATTTTTTCTTCTTATGCTAATATTTAAATGTCAGAAACTTCGGCTTGCCGGGGAGAAAAAATAATGTGTGAAACTTTTTAATTTGTGTGTGACGAGGGATGGGGTCTTTTATTGGTATTGCTGCTCAACAAAGCATTAACACACTCAGCTAGGCCTCTCTGGTTAGACCACTTTTTTTTTTTTAGTAACCATCGCTTGTCTCTATCATGATCATATTTCAACATATTTTTATTGACGGAAAAATAGGTTTATTATTCTAAAAGACTTTAACTTGATTTATTCAGGTGCTTGGACAATCCTTTGAAAATCTATATTTTTTTCTCTGGGGTCCTCTCCTCTGATCCCCAAGTTAATATTTGAACACTTTTGTCTTTTTCAAGATTATTGCTCCTAATTATGAACCTTCATAGCTTATCATTTTAATAATATAGTGCTCCTTAATTTCCTGAAACATTTTTTTGGGATATGATTCTTTAATTTAAACTACATAAATAAAGTTTATATTCAGATCACAACCACTCGAAAGTAGAAACAATCACTAGAGAAACCTTATTTTTGCAGTTTGAAACCACAATCAGGATGAAATTATCCATTTCGAAGCCAAATGTTTACTACATCTATGATTAATGTAGGATAATCTCATACTGGAAAAATATATTACCATTTTATTATTGGGTTTTCACCAACTTTCTATTAGTTGAGATGCTTATGTAATGAATTAAGTAAGCCCTACTCTTCTTGTTATCGAATAATAGGTTACTACTGTCTAGCATTACTTAACATTGTCATTGCTTGATTTGTTTAATAATCTATATGTATTTACGAGTAGTGGTTTACTTGTGATGTTTTAAACAGTCCGTTTATGGTTTTATAGGGTTGTAAAAGGCAAAGAACGTAAGAAAAGAAAAGAGCGCAAAGATGTTTACTTGCATAAACTGCACAAAAATGGCAGACAGAGGTGACGAAGAAGAAGAAGATGGAGCGCGTGGGAGCACCACTCCCAACACTAAAGAAGCCGTTAAAAGCCTAACTACACAGGTCTCTCTCTCTCTCTCTCTCTCTCTTTAAAGATCTGTTCTTTCCTTGCTGATCCTATATTACTCTTTTTCACTTTATTTTGCTGCTTTTTCCGAATCAACTTGGCCGTGAATTTGATAAATAGTCCTAAAACTGTTCAACAATTGTGGTGAAAGTAAAAAAGAGTTTGAATACACTTTTTTTTTTGGTTTAATGTTAAAGATTTCAAAATTAGGCTGTCAAGTACAACAGTATAGCTAGAATTGAGTTCACAAGATAGGTAGAGGTTACTGTTGTTAAGGCTGCAGTAGTGTTACAGACTAAATTCGGATCTTTAGACAAGATCTTATTTATATATGGTGATGCAACATCACTTCCCTGGAATCTCTTACAAATCTCTCTTTAATAGGTTGTGTCAGTGTTTTTTTTCTTTCCCTCCCCTATATGTGACTAGACATAAAATGGAAAAACAGTTTGTACAACCAATCTAGCAAAATCTCAAAATTATGTCTCACGTTGAATTTTAGGATTACGGCTGATGATTTGTGTTGATAATATTTTATTTGAAAAAATGCTAATGGAGTCACGCCTTGTTGAACATGATTTTTGCTTGTTATTGAAGATTGATCTAATACTTTCGTAGAATAAGCTCTAGTGGATTCTTATCTAGACATGAGAAGAAAGAAACCAAAAAAAGAATATGTGGTGGGGCAACTATATAGTACAAATCAAAANTAGTAAAAAACAAAAAAACCAAAAAAAAAAAAAAAAACAGAGAGTGTTATGATTATGTTTCTGTTCACAGAGAAGACAAGATGAACTATATTTTATGTTTCAAATTATTAACAGGTCTTTATTGATGCTCTTTTATGAATGATGATAGTGGACTCCTTTTTTCCTAGCTGGGATAAAGAAAAAAAAAAAATCATCCATTTCTTGACGCATTTTTTTCATGTCAGAAGACCTTTTTTTGTTGTTTTTGCTTTACTTACTGTTTGTGACCTTTGTTTTATCCAACTTTATGCTATTGGCTTCTCCAATGATCATCTAGTACTACGTTGTGTGTTTAAGATTTTTTTTGTTTCTAACTTTTAATCAACTTCTTGTGTACGGATGCTATGCAGATCAAAGATATGGCGTCGAAATTCTCTGGCTCTCACAAACAATCCAAGCCAACTACTTCAGGCTCCTCAAGCAGCAACTTGAGGAAAGAGCTGAGAAAGTTTCCGGATTTCGACACTGCATCGGAAAGTGCTCCATACCCATACCCTTATACGGGTGGAAGCACGAGTTCCACTCCTGCTTGGGACTTCAACAGCTCGTCCCACCATCAAGCTGGACGTGCAGACTCAAGATTCACATCAATGTATGGCGGTGAACGTGAATCCATCTCTGCTCAGTCGTGTGATGTTGTACTAGAGGATGATGAGCCAAAGGAATGGATGGCTCAAGTAGAGCCAGGTGTTCACATCACATTCGTCTCACTTCCAAATGGTGGAAATGATCTTAAACGGATACGTTTCAGGTATTTGAGATCAATCTTGTTCATCATAAAACGCTAGTGTTAAGAGTCTGATCACAAGATGAGATGAAGCTAACATTACATTACATGTGTGTCTTTTTTGAAGCCGGGAGGTATTCGACAAGTGGCAGGCTCAGAGGTGGTGGGGTGAGAACTACGACAGAATAGTTGAGCTTTACAATGTTCAGAGATTCAATCGGCAAGCCCTTCAAACCCCTGGTAGATCCGAGGACCAGGTAAGAAGAACATCCAATATTAGTTGTTCTTCGGAAAAGAATCTTGCTGTGTGAATGTTCTTTTTGAGTTCTGTTTGTTTCTTCTTCAGTCGCAGAGAGATTCAACATACACAAGAATCGAATCAGCAAGAGAAAGCAGAGACTGGACGCCAAGAAACAACTTCAGGCCTCAAGGAGGAAACGTTCCACATCACTTCTATGGACCTCCAATGGATGCAGCACGAACCACCACCTCATCTAGGGACGACCCGCCTTCCGTCAGTAACGCTAGTGAAATGCAACCAGAGTGGGTCGAAGAGGACGAGCCTGGGGTTTACATCACCATCAGGCAGTTACCAGACGGGACCAGAGAATTACGCCGCGTCAGATTCAGGTAAACCAATATTAGTGTTTCATACAATGCCTTTTTTTTTTTTTTTAAGTATTTCTATCCTCTGATTCATTGGCGGTTAACCGTTAATTAACCAAATCGAACCGGGTGTTTGCAGTCGAGAAAAGTTTGGGGAAGTGCATGCCAAGACATGGTGGGAGCAGAACAGAGACAGAATACAAACACAATACCTCTAAGGGGGAAAGAAATGAGACCAATTCCATATTTAATCTTCTTTAACATAACACAGGTATACACAAAAATGATCAGAATTTTGTTCGTCTTCTTGGAGATTTGGAAGAAAGTCAGAATGTGATTGGAAGAAAAATTGATTTCTTAGAGAATTGTAGTTAGCTAGTTCTCGGCGTTTTTATGTAATTTTCTTGAAGATCGATGAGATGAGCTTTATTTGTTTATTAATTTTTGAGGAAATTACTCCATGAGTTTTGTTTGATTTTATTTATCTGTAACGATCCAAATGGATTATTTTCAATTGTTACCTAGTAGCATGATCGCATGCGAATTTAGCTATCAAAATCTTCAAATGGAGTGGAACATAAAGAGAAATAATAGCTCAAAACAAAATAAGAAAAAAAACTTGTGTGGTGTGTGATGCAAGGCACTGTGGAAACTACGTCATCAGCCTACTGATGAAACAAAACAACGTATATTTTACGATTCATGGAACATGACCGTATTGAATTTAGTTTTAGCTATAAAGTATTATAGCATCCACCATGATTTGGTTTTGTTCTTGCACAGAATACTTTTTAAAAAGCGCATATAGATCAGCTCTGGTTCTTTAGATACTACCGGATGCTTTGCATTCTTCTAGTATATTAAGCAAGTGGTGTTCAGGTGCGCTGAGCGAAGGCAAGAAGAGACGTTTGGGATTGCATTGGCTAGTCCCTGATGGTTTTGTAACAGATCCCTCAGATTCTTCACCCATTCCATCTTGAACAATCGCCAAATCTCCTCGTCTCCTCATCGAAGACGAGACTCTCTCTTTCCAGATTTTCCCCTCCTGTGCTTACACACGATCACAACAGCAGCGAGATTATTAATCTTTCTAATAAACACGTCTATCTTTGCAGTTTTTTTTTCACAAGAAACAAGTCATTTTTAATTTCTATGTTCTTGGGACTTCAAGAAATAGATGATGTAAAGAAATAGGTCGTACGTTGAGAATGGATGGCTCCGGGAGTGGACACTGGATGGGTTGCTCGTTTTCCAAGGGCTCCATCGGGTGTTCCAGCGGTTTAAACTCTGTTACTTCTTCGATCCCATGAGTTGAACTGGTTTGGGTGTTGATTGAAGCAACAAGATCAGAAGAACTTGGAGGCAATGCTCCCCTCTCATCCTGATCATAAGTCAAGTATAGCTTGAAACCAGTTTCTTGACTTGAAAGCAAAACACTATCTCAGATTCAACCATAGCTTGATATTAATCTATTGAAGGCAAAAATAAAATAAATAAAAAGCAGAGCATGAACAAAATAATGTTTGGCTTGATGAACCAATGAAAGGTGTTCAAAAGATTCAACTGGAAATATAGGAATAAGCAACTCTAAATTTTGAGCTAATAGCAGCAATAAAATAAAATTAAAAACAAAAAAAAAACATGCCGGAGAGCTTAACCAAAAAAACAAATCTACTTGAAAAGCATCATACTAAGAAGAAATCACTATAAATAATTGAAGGTAAAGCTCAAGCTGCACAAATCTAACAGGAAAAGTTTTCTCTTGTTCCATATAACTTGAACCTTTAAGAGCAAACTGTTAAAGACAATAAGTGGAAAACAAAATTAAGGGCCCATGAAAGTATGAAACCCTCCAGTGGAATCAGACACGTAAATAGAAAGGAGAGCTTACGATGGAACTCTGTGTTCGTCTATGGCCGCTTCTACCAACAGAAAATCTGGAGAAAATACCAACCATGTTATTGAATTCGCTTTTTTTTTGTTCCTTTTTCTTCCTAGAACTCCGATCACGCAATCTCTCACGAATCCTCCTTAATCTTGACTTTTGGATTTTCTCAAAATAAACAGTATAAGATGAAAGAAAACTTGTCCGAAGAGTATTAGATTCTCCAAAGCAACAAAGCAGAATAACAAAAAGATGCTACAAAGATGGATTATTTAAATATCAAAGTGGACTGAATATAAATGCTTTCTCAGCTTTAAGCTTCGCTTGGCTTCAACAGATTATCGGTTATGGCTTCTTTCTGCCTCCTCTAATTTTCTCTCCTCCAACTTGGCTTTGAAAACTAATATTATTACTGATTCTTTGCTTTATAAAAATGAAATAATTCCGTTATTGGCTTATAGTAAGCAAATGCATTGTTTTCAGCTATATTGTTCTTTACAGAATAAAGTATTTATATAATTCACATCGAGAAAACTACAAATCAACTAGTCGTTGGGTTGTTTAATTCGACTATAATAATAATTATGTTTTTTTGTCTTTTTGTCTTTGTCTTATAATAACAATAATTAAGTTATTAAACAAGCTCAACACCTAGGACCCGGTTTTAAACCTACGTATGTAACTAATTTTGTCGTTTTAATCTTATCATCGAGACATCGACTATAGTTACTAGGCCTGAGAATTTTTCTCAAAACCCAAAATCCAGACCCGAACTGAACCAAAATATTTGAAACCAAACTGAACCAATATAAGACAATTTACCTGATGAGTAAAATATTTAAATACATGTGAGTATTGGATAATATCCAAACCAAACCGATATCCGATCAGATTACCCGAATGACCCAAATTATGAGCTTTCAGATATATTACAATTTTTGATTTTTTTTTGTTTTTTCATATTTTCAGATATTTTTGGGGTCTTCGTAAATATTTTTCGAGATTTTGAATATATTTTTGGTTTTTCAGATATTTTTTTTTAGGTTTTTAGATATATTTTTAGGTTTTTGACTAATAAATACCCGAAATATCCGAATTCGAACCATAACCAAATTTTTTTGGGTAATATTTGGTCTTAGAATTATGGATCCGAACTGATCTGAAACAGAAAATACCGACCCGAACCAAAACTCCTTAAGAACCTATATAGGTATAGACTTCATATATCTGATAGACCTGGAACCAAACGGTTCTTACCCGAACTCGACCCAGACATCTGAAGTTCCAGGCCTAATAGTTACTATTTTTTTTTTTTTTTTTTGTACTGCACTATAATTAGTAGTTAGAATAAAAAATTGAGAAGAAGTATAATTAACTGGAGTATATTCTAATGGTTACGTGGCCAAATCTGGAATTTTTTTTAGGGATAAGAGATTAGATTACAAATAAAAAAAGGTTTAAAATTTATTTATTTTAAAGATAGGATTTTATAATATAAGATTTAAGAGAGTTTAGGTTTAGTTTTACCTTTTAGGATTAACATAAAAAAATTACTCCAGATTTCACACAAAACTGAATATTTTTGTTATGATTTCAAATCCACGATTTATGCTATTTTATTAACTTGTAATAAATATTAATTATTGATTTTTTAAAAAGATTTGAGTATAAAGTGGACTACAAAGTCCCTCTTATTAAATTGTAATAAATATTAATTATTGATTTTTTAAAAAGACTAGGTTTTAGCGAAGATTGTATTAATACTTTGATTAAATATTTATTCATAAGTTTTTTTCGTCCGTAGCATGATTAATTGTAATAAATCAATGTTCTTATTTCTCTTCTTTTGTTTCATTTTTTAGTTTTTTTTTCCTTTTATTTTTGCTCTTTATTCGATTTCTTCTTCTTTGTTTGTTCTTTTTCATCTTTATTTTTCCTCGTCTTCCTTCATCTTCAATTCTTTATCTTTACAAATTCTTATTCCATATCTTTCTTCATCTTTGTTATTTTTTTGTTTATCTTTTGTCCTTATCTTTTGATATCATTGTCTTCACTTTTTTTTTAATGTTTCTTCTTATTTTTGTCCTAGTCTTGGTTCTTGTTCTTTTTATTTTATTTTCTATGATTAGTTTATACAGTCGAAGTTGTAAAGGGTTTGCTATATTTCTTTTGTTTAGCTTCTTCTATTTATTTTTCTTGATTATTCTCGAGGACTTGATCCCTTTTATAAATAGTTTTATCGTAATTCTCTTTAATTTAATCTGATATAGAATAGAAATTTAATTATCTAATACACCCAACCAAACTTAAAAATGAAAAACATTCACGGAAACAAAATTAAGCTAGGGATGGTACAATTACATATTCACACATGTAATAAGCCAATATCTAATAATAATATAAATAATTTAATTTATGCGATCATAGAGATATAGTTACGCTTAACTTTCAATTTCTTATTTTTCGATTTAATATTTTTATTTAGTTAGTTTCCTTCTTTAGCTTTTATCTTTTTTGTTTCTTTTATGGTTTTGTTCTTTGCTATCTTCGTCCTCCATTTTCTTCATTTACTTCTTTTTATTTTTGTTATTTTTGGTTTTTATTCTTCTGTTTCTTCTATGATTATTTATTTCCATCGAAAATGCTAATGTTTTGCTAAAGTTTGTTTT
Source organism: Noccaea bulbosa (assembly GCA_900406535.1). Taxonomy (NCBI): domain Eukaryota; kingdom Viridiplantae; phylum Streptophyta; class Magnoliopsida; order Brassicales; family Brassicaceae; genus Noccaea; species Noccaea bulbosa. The sequence continues at coordinate 4,186 of OVBJ01001432.1, read as the reverse complement.
CTTGTTTTTTGTATTGGTTATTCTCCCTTCTATTTTTTTTTCTCTCTATTGTTTTTGGACATATTTTAGCATAAATATCTTTAATCCTATTTAGAACATATTTTAATTATCTGATACACCAAATCAAACTTAAAAATGAAAATGTACGTATAAACAAATTTAAGGTAGAAGATAAGATAATATGTTGGTAGGTTTTCTAGGTTTATAAAACCTAAATGAAGAGAAGCAAATCTACATATATCATTGTTTTTCATTTTCTTCTCGTTTTTGTTTTATATTTTTTAATTTTTTTTTTGATTCATTATTATTCAGTATCTTATGTTTTGATTTCTTCTTTGTCTTTTCTCTTATATAGTTTCTTCTTCATTTTCAATCATCTTTGTGTTTGCTTTTCTTCGTCCTAGCGTTTCTTTTTATTCTTTTTTTTTGTTTGGTTTCATCTCCTTCATTCTTATTCGCTTTTCTCATTAGATTGGTCTTTGCAAGTTTTTTTTATTTTTGTTTGGTTTCTTCTCCTTCCTTATTATTCGAGTTCCTCTTCAAATTTTTTTTGCAAGTTTTTTATCTGGTTTTTTCTTATTCATATTTGCCTTCTTTGGTTTCTATTTTGTCTTCGCAATTCAATATATTATTTTTCGCTCTTCTTTGGTTTTATCTTATTATCTTTCTTCTTTGTGTCTGTTTTTTTTTTAAAAAATTTCTTTCTTATTTGTCTAGCTTATTTCTCCACCATTAAAATTTAACATGGCTTTATTCCTCTTGTAAAATATTCATTTTATGTTAAAATTTGTAAACAATTTTTAACATAAGCTTTTCTAATTTGATATCGATCCATAAGTTATTTAGAGTGTCCATGTATAAAATATATATATATATATATATATATGCTTTTTAAATTTGTTATTTCTTATTTGTTAAAAAAATTTAGTGATTATTTATATAATTAAAACTATTATCTTAAATTAATAATTTTTCCTAATATAAATCTACGTAGATTTTAGGTTTTACTAAAAAGTTATATATATTTTCTTATATCTATCGATATTCTAAATCTAAAATTTAGAAAATTTCTTAATCGTAAATGATGATATAGAAAAATATTATTGGTTGTTTAAAATTTAGATATTTTTTAATTTTAAAGATGCTGATTTTGTATAATTTAATTGGTTTTAAACAAAATTAAAAGCTGATGTGGACAGGGGCGAATCTAGGTTAGCCAAGGAGTGGCAGCTGCCACCACTAAATTTTTGATTTTGTGAAAAAATTAACGTAATTTTTATGAATTTAAAATTATGCCCCCACTAAAATACATACATTTTGCTCCCACACACTTGTTTAAATCAATTTCAAACCCAAACTTCTACCACCTAAACTTATTTTACTTTAGTTATAAGCCCAGATTTTAGTTTGACAAGCATTTTTATATTAAATTAGCTAACTTCACTAAAACCTTAAATCCCTTTATAGATAAGTTTCCTTAAATATTTTGTTATGTTTATTTTTGCCCGGATGTGGACATCCATAGATGCATTTTAGCATCAACTTTTATATAGTATAAATACCTCAAATCTTATATTTAAAAATATTAATTTAGTTATTTTGGATTTTTAGAATTTCTAATTTAAACATGTTATATTAATTAATTTTCTTAAAACATAAGAAATAAGCCTCAACTTTTATATACCTCAAATTTTATATTTAAAAATATTAATTTAATTACTTTGAACTTGTGGAATTTCTAATTTAAGTATATTATATTAATTAATTTTCTTGAAATATAAGAAATAAGTCAACTAATTTAACATATATAGCTAATTTTATAGATAATGATATAAATTAATACTATTGGTTGTTTAAAATATAAAAAATTTCTTAATTTTATATAATAATATGGAATGATACTATTGAATGTTTAATTAATTTGGACTTGTGGAGTTATAATTTAAACATGTTATATTAATTAATTTTTTTGAAACATAAAAAATAAGTCAACTATTTTAACAATACAACTAATTTTATAGATAGTGATATTAATTAATACTATTGGTTGTTTAAAATGTGAAAAATTTATTAATTTTATATGATAATATGAAATGATAATATTGGTTGTTTAAAATATGAAAAATTTCTTAATTTTATATAATAATGTAGAATGATATTATTGGTTGTTTAAAATTTGGAAAATTTCTAAAATATGTAAATGCTAAAATATGTAAATGCTTATATGGATCAGTAAAATTGCGTTTATAAATATGGACGCACTTTTATATATAGCATAGATATATAAAGTGGACTACAAAGTCCCTCTCATTATTTACCCTACCTCACCAAATCTCTCGGCTTTCGTTAGTTACTGTCTCACGCGGCCGTAAAAGATGGACCTACAAGAATCAATAAGGGGCCAAAACGAGATTGTTTTGAGGTTGGCTAAGCACGTGGTCGCCACCACCGCCGGGAAAACCTCGAACCTCGTCTTCTCGCCGGCGTTAATCAATGTCATCCTCAGTTTCCTCGCCGCCAGATCTTCCGGAGCCGATCGAGACCAGATTCTCTCTTTACTACAGGCTTCTTCGTCCGATGAGCTCAACGCCGTCTCCTCCAAAATCGTAACCACCGTCCTCGCCGACAGCACCCCAAGCGGTGGCCCGACGATCTCGGCAGCCAATGGATTCTGGATCGACAAGTCTCTCCCCGTCGAACCTTCTTTCAAGGATCTCTTGGAGACTTCGTATAAAGCTGCTTTCAATCAAGTCGATTTTCGCACTAAGGTATTCTTTGATCCATATAACCCCAGTTTGCCCTAATTTAGCGGAAAACCGGTTTATACAGTATATGAATTTACTAGGGATTATAGTAACATGCTTAATCAAACCACAGATTTTGATAGCTTCTCTGTTTTTGTTTTGCTTTGACTGGTTTTGAAAGGCTGATGAAGTGAAGGAGGAAGTCAATTCTTGGGTTGAAAAGCAGACGAATGGACTCATCACTGATCTTCTTCCTCCGAAATCTGTTACTCCATCGACTGATACCATATTTGCTAATGCGCTCTTCTTTAACGGAAGATGGGATAAAGCATTCGATCCATCGCTAACAGAAGAGTCCGACTTTTACCGGCTCGATGGAACCAAAGTACGTGTGCCCTTCATGGCCGCCAACTTTAGAAGTAGTCTCGATGCTTACGAAGGTTTCAAGGTCCTCAGTCTACCTTACAGAGAAGGACGGGACTGGGAAGAAGACGGTCGTGGTTTCCAAATGCAATTCTATCTCCCTGATGAGAAAGATGGGCTGCCTGCAATGCTGGAGACGTTAGCTTCTACTCCTGGGATCTTGAATGGCCATGAGGACATTCCTAGCCACTGGGCAGATACCGAAGAGCTCAAGATCCCAAGGTTTAAATTTGGTTTTGGTTTCGAAGCCTCGGAAGCTCTCAGGGGTTTGGGTTTGGATCTGTCATTGGAGACGATCATCCACAAGTCTTGCATCGAGGTCGATGAAGTGGGGTCAAAAGCGGCAGCTGCTGCTGCTGTAATCAGTTTTGGCGCTTGTGGTCCTGCGGAGAAGAAGTATGACTTCGTGGCTGATCATCCTTTTCTCTTCCTCGTCAAAGAGTGGAGAAGCAATCTGGTTCTGTTCCTCGGTCAAGTCATTGACCCTTCTATGCATTAATTTGTGTCCAAACTCTCGGGACTATTGATTTTTTTTTTTTTTTGTGTGTGCACTTATCGACCGATGGATTTCCTTGACCATCTTTAATTAAGTGTTTTGTGCAAAAAAACCCGCGAACTAAATTTTTTTTGCAAATTAAACCCTCAATTATATTACGTGCAAGTCAATCCCCTGAACTCTAAAATCACCCGCTATATAACCTCTGGCTATATTTGTCACAAATTTTAAAATATTTTATGTAAAAGAGCCCGCGAACTATTTTTTTTTTTGCAAATTTAACCTTCAACTTAAAAAAATACAAATCAAATATACAAATAATAAAATGTCATTTTTATANTAAACAAAAAAAATCATCAATTTCACTTATTTCTTTCGCCTCTACCTTTAGGATTCTTTCTCTCGATTAATTTTATCGTGAGTAAGTTGATTTTCTTATTGATCTCATTAGGTTTAAAATAAGTTATTTTAATTTGTTTGTTGATATTTATATTTATCTTTTCGTGTATGTAGAAAAAGAATC
>OVBJ01001431.1:616-28396 GCA_900406535.1 Noccaea bulbosa | reverse complement strand
GAGGGTTTAATTTGCAAAAAAAAATTAGTTCGCGGATTTTTTTGCACAAAAACCTTTAAAATACTAAACAGCTATGCAAATCAGACCCTTTATAAAATTAGTAATTTAACAAATTCATATTAATTAATAATTACATGTAATTGTTTTAGTAATTTTTTTAAAAAGAAGAGAGGCCGGAGAGGCGATAGTGGTGGTTACTGTTTTGTGTGGAGATGTTCACCGAAAAAAGAAAAAGAGAAGAGAGGCTATGAGAAAAACATGAGAAAAGAAGAAAAACTTTCCCTTTTACCAATGAAACAAAACAGCTCAGACAATTGAAAAAAGTGTGAATTTGGAATTTATTTCCCACTCTCTGCTCTTCTACATCTTCCACTTCGATCTCCTTTGCTCCAACTTATAATAAGCCTCCGAATTTCTCCATTAAAGAAGTTCCCTTTCCTCTCTATCTCTCTCTCTCTCTCTGTCTAGGTTTTTTCTTCTTTTATTCCGTACGAAATTGCAGAAGCTCGCGCAACACAAGGGTTTCTTCCTCACTCTCTTCTCGTCTCACTGCTCAAAGAGTCTTACTTTTTGTTGTTTAAGACATCCTGGATTTGTTGGTTCCTCTTTGACTTTTCTGGGTTTTAGTTCGATTTTCCTGGAGCTACTGGATTATGTTATCACACCTGAAGATTAGGGTTTTCTCAAGAAAGCTCTAATTTAGGTGTTCTACACTGATTGATTCCATTAATTTCCTCAAGTTTATCTGTTCTATGGCGATTTCGAGTGAGTTTTGTGGTTCCAATTTATGTATTTAGGTTTTGTTCTCTCTGCACAGAAATGGTTTCATAGAGAAATGCTTTAGATTTAGGAGTTGAAAGATCTCGTTTTTGTATAGAAATCTATTTAAGGAACCCATCTTCTTCACTTAGTTTCTGGGCAGTGTGTACTGTGAAATCGAGAAGGAATTAAAATTAGTGTGTTGATTATCCTCTGGCTATCCTGGAGATCTGGGATTTGTTTCATCTCTTATGTCAGATGAGGACATTTTACCCATCTGATCCTTGTAAAGAATCACAGCTCGATTCCTTGAATCCACAGTCATGGCTTCAGGTTGAGAGAGGGAAGCAATCTTCCTCTGCTTCTTCATCTGCGTAAGTCTCTCTCTCTTTTTGCTTCCCTGCTTGTTCTAATTGGTAAATATTGAGCTTGAGACGTTTGGTTTGGCTATGGAGTTGACCCTTTGTTCTTTTGTAGTCCACTGTGCAGAGAATCGTTTATCAAAGTCCCTGAGCCGCAGATACTTCCGCATTACAAACCTCTTGACTACGTAGAAGTTCTTGCTCAGATTCATGAAGAACTCGAGACTTGCCCTTTGCAGGATAGATCGATTCTCTACTTATTGCAGTATCAAGTGTTTAGAGGTCTTGGAGAGACCAAACTTAGACGGAGAAGCCTTCAATCAGCTTGGCAAGAAGCTACAACTGTCCATGAAAGATTTGTGTTTGGTTCTTGGTTAAGGTATGAGAAGCAAGGAGAAGAAGTTATCACCGATTTGCTTTCCTCTTGTGGTAAATACTCTGAAGAATTCGTTCCGTTGGATATTGCATCTTATTTCCCAGTTATGGCTTCTTCTTCCTCTTCTTCTTCCCCTGTGAAGGTGAAGCGCCATATATCGAAAAACGTTGTGTTTAAGATAGGAGAAGAGAGAATAGCTTGTGACAGAAAGAAATTCGCGAGTCTTTCAGCTCCATTTCACGCCATGCTCTATGGGAGTTTCACGGAGTCGCTTCTTGATGAGATAGATATGTCAGAGAATCATGTATCGTCGTCAGCTATGTGTGTTGTCAGAGATTTCAGCGTTGTTGGTGTATTGATCGGAGTCTCCAAGAATCTTTTATTGGAAGTTTTGGTTTTCGCAAACAAGTTTTGCTGCGAGAGACTTAAAGATGCTTGTGACAGAGAATTGGCTTCTCTGATCTCTTCAATGGAATGTGCCATTGAGCTTATAGAGTTTGCGCTTGAAGAGAGCTCCCCTATCTTAGCTGCATCGTGTTTGCAAGTCTTTCTTTACCAAATGCCAGATAGTTTAACCGATGAACGTGTTGTCGAGGTTTTGACTCGGGTTAGTAAGTCTCAAGTCTCAACCATGGCTGGGAAAGCTTCATTCTCTTTATACTCTTGTTTAACCGAAGTCTCGATGCGTATAGACATTCGGTCTGACAGAACATTGGGGTTTTTGGAGAAAGTTGTTGACTTTGCGGAGAATGATCGGCAGAGAGTGTTGGGGTTTCATCGGTTAGGGTGTGTGAGGCTGTTGAGGAAAGAGTACCGTGAGGCAGAAGAAGCGTTTGAAACCGCTTTTAACCTAGGCCATGTGTACTCGGCTGCTGGTTTAGCAAGAATAGGTTACATCCAAGGGCATAGGCTTTGGGCTTACGAGAAGCTAAGCTCTGTTATCTCCTCTGTTTCTTCTTCGCCGCCTCCTCTCGGATGGATGTATCAAGAAAGGTCTTTATACTGTGAAGGTGATAAGAAGCTGGAAGATCTTGCGAAAGCGACGGAACTGGATCCGACTTTGACGTATCCTTACATGTACCGAGCCGTCTCTCTGATGTCGAAACAGAACGCTGAGGCTGCGCTCGAGGAAATCAACAGGATCTTGGGGTTTAAACTCGCGTTAGAATGCTTGGAGATTCGGTTTTGTCTCTACCTCGGTATGGATGATTACGAAGCGGCTCTTCGAGATATCCAGGCTGCGCTTACTCTGTGCCCGGACTATCGAATGTTCGATGGGAAAGTAGCTGCGAGGCAGCTGAGGACGCTTGTGTATGAGCATGTAGAGAATTGGACGACTGCAGATTGCTGGATGCAGCTTTACGAGAAGTGGTCGAACGTTGATGATATTGGTTCTCTTTCAGTGATCTATCAGATGCTTGAAGCTGATGCTTTTAAAGGTGTTCTTTACTTTAGACAATCTTTGCTTCTCCTAAGGTAATAACAAACAATCTTCCAATTCAACATTCGTCTCAGTTGAAGAAACATAGCATTTCATTCTCGTAATCTTTGTGTTTTGAGCAGGTTGAATTGTCCTGAAGCAGCGATGCGTAGTTTACAGTTAGCACGAGAGCACGCCTCGAGCGAACACGAGCGTCTGGTCTATGAAGGATGGATCTTGTATGACACTGGTCACTGCGAAGAAGGGCTTCAAAAGGCTAAAGAGTCCATAAGAATAAAGAGATCGTTCGAAGCTTATTTCCTCCAAGCTTATGCTTTAGCAGAATCTAGCCTCGATCCATCGAGTTCTTCGACCGTTGTTTCGCTTCTTGAAGACGCTCTTAAATGTCCCTCTGATAGGCTCCGGAAAGGTCAGGTACGGTTCGTTCGTTCGTTCACCATCAGAGCTCTCTCTGTTTGACGCCATTTAGGAAATGCTCTGTTTTTAGGCTAATTCCGAGAAAAATGCTCTGTTTTTTAGGCTCTGAACAATCTTGGGAGCGTCTATGTTGACTGCGAGAAGCTAGACTTAGCTGGAGATTGCTATATCAACGCGCTGAAGGTGAGGCACACGCGCGCGCACCAAGGCTTAGCTCGAGTGCATTTCCTTAGGAACGACAAAGCCGCAGCCTACGAAGAAATGACCAGACTGATCGAGAAGGCTCAGAACAACGCATCCGCCTACGAGAAAAGATCCGAGTACTGTGACCGCGAGCTCGCTAAATCTGATCTTGAAATGGTCACTCGGTTAGATCCTCTTAGGGTTTATCCTTACCGATACCGTGCTGCAGGTTTTTCTTTTTCATTTACTCTTACGCTATGCTCTGTTTTCCATCAATTTACTTAACCTAAAACACCAATTTTGGTCTTTCTTTTTGGCGTGGTTTTGATTAGTGTTGATGGATAGTCGGAAGGAGAGAGAGGCTATTGCAGAGTTGTCTCGAGCGATAGCATTTAAAGCGGATCTTCATCTCCTTCACTTGAGAGCGGCTTTCCACGAGCATATAGGGGATGTCGGAAGTGCGTTGCGGGACTGTCGTGCGGCGCTCTCGGTTGATCCTAACCATCAAGAGATGCTCGAACTTCATAGCCGTGTTAATAGCCATGAACCTTGAACGCAAGGAAGCTTGGAAGATGATCGTAAAGTGTGAAAATTTGTACAACTCTGAAATTGTTGTAAACTTATTATTCTCTTATCACTCTTTTTATATTCTTTGTTGTTGTTTTCCTTAAAATCGATTTTTGAAAAAAAAAAAAAAAAAAAACAAATCTCTATATCCTCGTCAATCTAAAATTTCTCTTGCCTAAAAACTTGAACATAAAAAAGCATATGAGAAGATGGGTACTAATTAGCCCATGCTTTCTTAAATAACCTTTAAGATTTCTGCCAAGTTTAAGAGAAAATGTTCTACAATCAATGATAAAATGGTGTGTGTTTACTGCAGTTGCATTTAACTGTGTCAATATTATAATGCGTTATATAAATGATCCGTGTTATGTCAATTAATTTTTTTAATTAAAACGAAATCTTTTCCATCAAAAAACAAAATTATCTAGTAGCAATTTTTTTTGGTGTCATAATTGATAATCTTTTGTAAGTTTCTCTCCTCAAATGAGCTACCTTCTTCCCTATATTTGAGTATTCTTAATTCTTGTATATTTATCTCCTACATGTAGCATATATGCTAAAGCATTTTTTGCAGATGTAAAAAGCCTTTTGAAAAATAAAAAACAAGAATATTCGGTGTGCATGGTTTTAGTTACGCTCGTGTCTCATGAATCATGATGGTCACATGTTTTTGGCCTAAGAGGATTCTAATCATATACTGAAAAATTCTAAAATAGACACGCTTCTCTGTGGATCCAATGGACGTACAAGACACGTCTAGGGGTAAAATCGCCTTAACAAACTTTATGTTCTTCGTGTCTTTCGATTGGAATATTATTTATAGAATAACAACCAACAGATAAAAAGTTAAAGAACGGATGAAAGAGTGCGAAAAATTCTTGTTGGTGGGGTAAGTTTCTGGGCATGAACATTTCTAAAAGGGATATATGAGAATATTAATCAAAAACTTAAAAAGGTAAGTTGAAAAAGAAATGAAGATAGCACAGAGTCGTCCACAAGAGTAAATCATATATAGGAAGACGAAACAAAAATTCAACAAAGTAAAATATTCCATTTTGATATTCAAAGCCAAAAAGCTTTTAGGGGATTGGTTGCTTTGTATACCCTATTATTTTTCTCTACAATTGTCTTTTTTTTTTTTTGACATGGACGATGCAATTATAATATCTTTGTTCCAAACTCAAGTTCGGCTAGGACGAATGGAAGATGTTGAATTAAGTAACATCACTCAAATCAATTCATGATAAGTTGATAAGACGACAATCAAAATTTTTAAAATAAAATAAATGACATGAAAACATCGAGTTAATATCCCTATGTTTTAATAATATATATAAAAGTAGTATAAAACTGAACTCGTAACTCATCGTTAGATATTGACAACATTTGAATAAAGTTGGATTTCTTAAGTAGTGTAGGGATGATAGTTCAACAAGTCATATGAAGAAGCAAACTACAAGATATTCGAATCTGAGTCTTACTAACCATTACAGCTAATTAACACGATCTATCGCATATCATGGAGAAACTATACGATCCACTCCACTGAAGATGAATTTTATAATAATTATTATACGAAATATTTTCCTATCTTTGATTATATGAAAACATTGAAAAGTAATATTTAGTGTATTCATCAATAGTTCTATTACTAAATATAGTTTTTCTATTATGAGAACAATGTTTTTTTTGGTTAAGTATTGTGTTTTTAGATTCTCTTACAAACTAAAACAAAACAAAACCACTTCCTTTATACATGCCCAATGAAAAAAACAGGATTCGTTTTCTTGATATTATATAAAGGTAATTATTACTTCTATTTGAGGCAATTAAGCCTGCTAAGTCTTATCTCGCAATATTTTCAATCAATTGCACAAACTGATAGCTTGCTTTGTTTATTTCTGGGGTCTACTCTTCTTTTTAGTAGACATTTTCAAGTAAATGCTGATAGTCTGGTCCTGTAATCATCACTCTTCTCTGTGATGCAGAAGAGTCTCATAAAAAATAAAAAACAAAAACAACATAGAAATAAGAAAAACAAGCAATATTAAAACAAAAGAAGAAAAAGTATTTGAAAATAAAGTCAAAGTCTCACTTTCAAACACAACACTCTCTCTCCTCTGTGGCATTTATCTGCACATAGAAAAACTAATAGAATAATACGAAAATGGGAATCAAACAGTCTTTGCATTTATTGTAAGCACACACATATATGTATTATGTACAAAATATTGATAGCGACTTTGGAGAATAATCCCATCATGGTCGTCCTCTTGCTTTTGAAAACTGTACATACAAATGTGAATATACATAATACATCCAAGAAATGAAAAGTAAATAATAAAATTATGAATTTCTTTTTGTTTTCCTGCATATATAGCCAAAGAATGATGTCTTTCTGTGTAAACTTCTTTCTCTCTAGGTACTTGATCAAGGGTCCTGATTTTAAGTGATCAGAATAAACCAAAGTTTGGATCTTTTTATAGTTTCCTTTCAACTTTTGTTTTTTGTTTTTTCTTCCGTTGGAGTCTTCTTCCTCCATGGATATGTTTCCATCTCATAACTTATCCTATAAACTAAGCTCTTTCTCTACTGAAGCAAGTGCTTCTTCTGGTAACACGCTCAGTGCTGTCCATGATTTTAGTGGCTTGAACAATGTATTTTCTAGTCTTGGTACTCACACAGAGACTCAGAAGACTAAGAAAAGAAGAGGCATTCCTGGAAATCCTGGTATCAAATGTTGATATTTTTACTCTATCTCTTTAGTCTGTGGCTTTACTAAGAGATTTTGTATAATTAACTGTTGTTAGCTGGTTTTTGATTCCTGGTAGAATCTTGGAACCTTTTTTTCTTCTCGTTTTTTGACTGCTACGTAGTACCGTAGTAGAATCTGAGAACTTTATTCATATGGGTTATTTTATTACTAGTAGAAGAATCTGGGAACCTTTTTCATCTGAGTTTTGTAAAAAGTCTTCCTTTATTTTTACAATTAGGGCTTTTATTAAAATCATATTTTCTTACCAAGAATGTGTTAAGTTTGATGTTCAAAGTTTGAGACTTTTTTTCATATGTGAAACTGGTTATTTGGCAGATCCAGATGCAGAGGTAATCGCATTATCACCAAAGGCACTTCTTGCGACAAACAGATTTGTCTGTGAGATATGCAACAAAGGGTTTCAGAGAGATCAGAATCTACAGCTTCACAGGAGAGGCCACAATCTGCCATGGAAGCTGAAGCAGAAGAACAGCAAAGAACAGCAGAGGAAGAAAGTCTATGTGTGCCCCGAGACAAACTGTGTTCATCATCACCCATCTAGAGCTCTTGGTGATCTCACAGGGATCAAGAAACACTTTTGCAGGAAGCATGGAGAGAAGAAATGGAAATGTGAAAAGTGTTCAAAGTTGTATGCTGTTCAATCTGATTGGAAAGCTCACTCTAAGATCTGTGGTACAAGAGAGTATAGATGTGACTGTGGCACTCTTTTCTCGAGGTAAGCTTTTTAAATGAATTATTTTTATTTTTGTTATTTTTTGTTCTCATGTGAAGATCTTTCTTTGTTCCTACTTGATTTTGTTTTTCTTGATATTTTTACTGTGATTCTGTGGCAGTTTAGATTATTTTCAACATAGATAGATATAGCAGTCCACATCCACATGTTATATGTGAATCTAACATTTTTCTTCAAATGTTGTGTAGTTGTATATATATGTATAGATGAATTTAATGCTTTCGTGTGACTAATTTCAGTTTTCTTCTTTTGGTTATGTTCTTTGATAAAACTGCGCTAGTGTCTGTCCATGGAATATAGTTTGAGTTCAAAGTAAATGCAGTGGCAAAATTCATGGGTTGATGAGACATATACACAGATTGTCCATTAATGCTTATATAAATATGAAAACACGAATATATACATTTAAAACTGATTTCTCGAAATAACCGAATTTTATGTTTTGAGATTGTCATACAGTTTTATAGCCTGTGTGTGTATTTATATAATTCGTGTCCAATAAAATGGGTTTAGTTTCTTATTGTATGTAAAATTTGTATGTCATTACTGAAGGAAATAAAAAGAAGCCTGCAGGTGAATCTTCTCCTCCCATCATATGCTGAAAAAGCGATCTTGCTTCGATTTTTTTTTTTTTCTGTTTTTTTTTTTGGTAAAAGACTTTGTATTCTATGATTTGATTTGATATGTTTGAATTGCATTGGTCCATTATTACATGATAAGCTTTTCTTGGATTTTTGAAACTTCTTCCTCTGTGTGGTCCACAATTATTTCACTTCTTGCATTGCATCAACATTGATTGGTATATAATATATACATAAATTGTTTATCATCATATCTAATTAATTTTATTTTTATTTTTTGTTTTGGATAAACAGGAAAGACAGTTTCATTACGCACAGAGCATTCTGTGATGCATTAGCAATAGAAAGTGCAAGAATCATCTCATCTTCTTCCTCCGAGCACACAAACCCTAGTCCTAATTTCCAAGATCGTCACTTTAAGTTCAATAATTCTTCCTCTTCCTTGCTCTTTACGTCACCTCTTTACCTTGATCCACCACATGCTGCCGCCGCCACTTCTTCGTCAACCACGGCTGCTCTCTCCGCTACAGCTCTCCTCCAAAAAGCGACCGCTCTCAGCTCCGGCGCTTTCGGCGGCGGAGGACAAACGCGGTCAATTGGTCATCACCAACATTTGACTACGAGCAACGAGCTTATTGGTGTAGACCGAGTAATGATGACGCCATCTTCGTCGTCTGAGTACGACCAGCTAGTTGTTGATGGGTTAACGTCCACGTGGCAGAAAGCTGACCGTTTGACCAGAGACTTTCTTGGACTCACGGGTCATGGTATGCACGTTAGCGTGAGACCCGGTCGTATGCTAGAGTACGCAGGTGGGGTGGCGTTTCCTACGTCGGCGTACGATACCGAATCTCATAATCACGAGTCGTCGTCGTTTCAGAAGGCTTACGATCTGGGATTCTCTGGGCCCCACAATATGTAAAAGAATTAAACTGGAATCTTCTTATTTCCAGATTTTCTGTTGCTCTTTAGTCTTTACTCTCGGGAACAAGAACACAAAGACAAAGACCATTTCTTTTTGGTTGCTTTTCTAGGGATTGTTTTTTCTAATTGCTAAAGCTTTTAAAAATCTCTATTGTTTACGCTGGAGTTTTTTTGTCAAACCCAATATATTCGTATAAATTAGAGTAATGTTTTAGAACTCCTTTAACAAAAAAACATTTAGAATATCCCTTTTAATCCGTGGATAAGAATCAGTGTTCCTTTTATTAGTTTTACATAAAAACATTAGTACATCCTTAAGTTGAAAAAACCATTATAATCTTTCCACATTATAAATAATTTGATCAGCAAAGGCCCCACAAACTGCACCCTAGGGATTGACGAATGTGTCCTCTCAAAGCCAGCTTCTTTGATTGTGATAGATACTATACAACTTTTTGTTTCTGGCTTGATATATACAACTAAACAAGCATATCTACGTTAATGTACACATAATAACCATGCATTTATATGATGACAAACTATATTCATCGTTAACTCAAATTTGGCAATAGGTGGCTACAAAAATGTTTATCGTTTTTCTGTTTGCTGTTAGCAGATTTATATCGTAATCACTAATAAATCAGGGACAAAGGATCTTATTTATTGATGGTCATTTATGTTGCCACTATAGCATTAGCAACCAACAAAAACACGTATACTATCATTTTCATCACATACTGTGATGAATAAATAGTTGCTAATTTACCAATCACTTGCAATCATTACAAAATTATTCCCTAATTAATAACGACGGCCGACGAGTTACCACAAAATTATTCCCTAATTAGAAGCACCTATAATGAAGGAGGGTGAGAAGGAATCAAACAAAAAAGATGGAAAACTACGAGGAATAATATAAAGCAGAAAATTAAAAGATTAAAGAAAACGAAGGTCAAAGAGCTTGTGGCCGAGGACACGCGCATGAACATGCGAAACCTTTAAACCAAACAAATAAAGAAAACATGCGACCACCAAAAGCCAAAAGATGAATTAAAGAACATTGTTAATGGTATCTATATAGTTTCCTTTTATGTTTTTACGAGCTCCTAGTCCCCATTCTATACAACTTATTTTTCCTTTGCTTTATTTTTTTGCTTGCGACTGAAATTAAGATCGATGTAAATTATGCAATAACAACACACACATATATACATATAATAATAACGTACATTTGCATAATTGCATACGGTTTCCTTTTGCTCAGGGATTAACATTCACACACGCATATCTTTGGGCTTTTCTCTGGCTTTGGGAATTGGGACATGCAAACCATTTGCAATTCTCAAATATATAATTCGATGAATTTCACGAGATCCTTCTTCGCCAAACAGAAATTATTGAACATTTCGAATATGGATTGAGTCGGATAATAGCATGCCTCTAGTAGTATAATTACGTCTTGGACGGACCTGACCATTTAGTTTATCTTATAAAGACTAACGGGGTTAAAATATGTAATAAAAACATTTCAAGGGCGATAAGACAAAATATTTGGAGCTTAATTTTACTATTTTAGGGTAATTAAAATAAAGAAAAAAAGCGAGGGAGAAAGTGAGACGACTTTGACTTTTGTTTGAAGCGAGAAACAAGGCGCGGAGAAACGGAGACGAAGAAACCAGCACAAAGATCACAAATGGGACATCAAAATTTGTTATCTTCTCTCCTTAATCGACCCATGAATTAGTTTCTTCTTCGTTGAAATTGTTCAATAAATCTCGATTTTCCATCGGCTCCTGGCAAAATTTATCTCCGCATTCTGCTGAGATTATCAAGGAGGAAGGAAGAAGTATTAAAGTGTTGTTGTTGTTGCGGGGGTGTTGAATCGCTAATCGCAATTTGGATCTCAGATTTTGTTCTCGTTACCAAACCCTAATTTTGCACATTGCACCGGCTTATGCCTGGGTTGATTGATCGAAGAATCGGTAGAAACGGGTTGATTTTTTGATCGACTACTCGGATCTGGGTCGTGTCGGATCGATTCAGGATCGTCCTGTTGAGGTCATCGGATGAGTGTTGGAACGGTGGAACGATGAAATGGGGGACATTGATTAAGGACTTAAAGGGGAAGGTCGGAATAGCCGAAACAACCGCCGATTTAACCGCCGGCGACGTTCCCAGTGACATCCTCATTGATCCGCCGTCTTCCTCCTCAGCTTCTCCTTCCTCTATTTACACCGCCTCTGCTCAACATGACTTCAGTTTATTATCTCCTACAAGGTATTTTACTTTTCAGTTTTGTGTTACTTAGTTTTGGGAAGGCAACGAATATTACGTTTTCCAGTCATACAAGCTCTGTCCTCCTACTTAGAACTGTACCACTTCTTATAATATTATGCGTACTTTGACTGATCGATGTTGGCATAAGCAGTCGATGATTGTCCCTTTTACTTCTTTAATAGCCGAGAGAAACATAAGTTGGAAATGGACTTCAAAAGATGCTGGGAAGAGTTCTGTTCATCAAGTTCTGAACAGGTTCGTGTATAGTCTTCAGATAAAAATAACTGGCGACTCACGACTTGCTAATCATTCGTATATGTCATATAAGGAGAAAGAAGCCGCCTTGGATCTGAGTGTGGATACGTTTTGTAGACTAGTGAAGCAGCATGCTAACCTAGATCAGTTAGTTACCGTGTAAGCCATTCATAACTCTCTCTTTTTTCTCCGTCTGTCTGTCTGGATCTTATTAGGCTACTTTTACTATTTTCCAAGAGAAAATTTTGCATATCAACTAGGAGATAAATGCCTATGAGTCTTCACATGAGTAAAGCTTTCATTAGATGGACTTCTTCTCTACTTTAAACTCCTGCCCAGATATAAGATGAAAATTTTGTTACAATTGCAGGTTAGTAGAAATACATGTATTCTCTTTCGTCATTGGGAGAGCATTTGTCACAGATATTGAAAAGTTAAAGATTAGTAGCAAGACAAGGTCACTGGATATAGAGAAAGTAATAAAGTTTTTTTCTGAAGTCACCAAGGTTTGCCTTTCCTTCTAAGTGCAGCGAATCAGGACATGTTACCTTCTCTTCTATGTTAATCCATGGTTTCGTTTTTCCTGCAGGAGGGTTTCAGTCATGGTGCAAACCTTTTAACTGCTGTTCAAGTCCTTGTATCTGGGGTACCTTTTTTACTTTTACACATCTTCCGTTTTTTCTCTCAGTTAGATGATTTTACAACGCTCAACTATGAGTTCTAATATCTGATGGCTAACTGGTAGTTACTCTGACACGATTTTTTGAGGCCATGGAAAATCTTTCAGGGTGCTCTCTCTTTTATGGCTTGTATGATATATAGACTGTATTGATTTATATGTACTCAACCTCTTATGTGTTTTCTTTTCAGCCTATTGACAAACAATCTCTACTGGATTCTGGGATACTGGGTTGTCTAATACACACTCTTAATGCGCTTCTAACACATAGTTTAGCCAGCGAAGGTGAAAATCCTGTCAACTATGAGCAAAAGGTAAAGATGGCAGATGTCGTACTCTTTAAGCTAGACACTTAAGGTTCTCTTTCAACGGTTTTCCTCAAAGTCAAGTATAACATACTTTTCTACATTATAATTGTTTCATCCTGGGAAAAGTGTATACATTTGCATCCTCATTCTTGCAGGTGGAGGAGAGCATTGTCCATATCGTGAAAGCATTGGCAAGCCACCCTTCTGCCGCACAGAGTTTGGTTGAAGATGACTCCCTTCAGTTAATTTTCAATATGGTTGCCAATGGTTCTGTCGTGGCCTTTTCTCAATATAAAGCAGGTCTAGTTTCATTCCGTAACATACAGCTTCATAGACATGCAATGCAGGTAGTTTGTTTCTCGCCTGTTATACAAATTGAGCATTGTGTTTTTATCCTAAAGTCTAAAACAGCTGTGAACTGCCCTGTAGCATGACCATTCAAAGTTTCATTGTGAGTCTCTTTCAGATTCTTGGGCTTCTTCTTGTTTATGACAATGGGAGCACGGCAAGCTACATACGCAAACACCATCTGGTATGCCAGTGAATTCTGTAGAAAGCTCACTGTGGTATATTAACATACTTTGTACTTGGTTTGTGAACTTAAGGATCTGTGTTAGGAAGCTAGAACACAAGAACAAATGCCACAGACAGATCTTGTAACTAAGTACACTAGATCACTAAAACAAATGTCACAGACAGATCTTGTAACTAAGTACAACTATTTGGATTTCGTTTAGTCACGAAGAAGTATGCACCTAGAATGTCTTTATGCTAGATATGAACATTTCTTTCTCGGCACAAGTTAGTGGTCTGGCTGCTCGCTCTGTTTCAACGTCTTTGGCACTAAGTTTTGCTAAGTTTCCTGCAGATAAAGGTGCTCTTAATGGCTGTCAAAGATTTTGATCCTGATTGTGGGGACCCAGCCTATACAATGGGCATTGTGGATTTATTACTTGAATGTGTGGAACTATCGTACAGACCTGGTAATTTTGGCTTAGACAAGTACATGAGAACTCAAACTATGTCAATGCCTTGGAAAACGTAGCTGGAAAGTAGAAACAATCAGCACTCACCTTCTTACTTTTGGATTTGTAATCCGTCTGCTAATATTTTCAATTTTAATTTTATAGAAACTGGTGGGGTTAGGCTCAAGGAGGACATACGAAATGCACATGGTTATCATTTTCTTGTACAGTATGCCCTGATTCTATCTTCCATGCCAAAAGATATGGGTTTTCCTTCTAACCATTCATCTCAGCACCAAAATAATGATTCGGATGACACTGAAAAACAGCCACCCCTTTCAGCGAATAGTAGGCAGAACGATGAGTTTGCTTCATCAGATTTCTCGCCTTCACTGTCAAGATTGCTTGATGTTCTTGTCACCCTGGCTCAGACTGGTCCTGTTGAGTCATCTGGAGCAAGTACCTCACTGTTGTCCCAAACAAAGCCCACCGGGAATAGCCGTAGTCAAAAACCATCCGGTAATAATCTGTATGATGAGAGAAGGGAACAAGGTAGTGGTAAAGTTAGAGACCTTGAAGCTGTCCAAATGTTGCAAGACATCTTTCTGAAAGCAGAGAACAAGGATCTTCAGGCAGAAGTGTTAAACCGAATGTTCAAGATATTCTCGAGCCATACGGAAAACTATAAAATGTGCCAAGAATTAAGGACTGTTCCACTTCTCGTGCTGAACATGGGTGGTTTTCCTTACTCACTGCAAGAGATAATCCTCAAAGTTCTTGAATATGCTGTCACAGTTGTAAATTGTGTTCCAGAGCAAGAACTGTTGTCACTTTGTTTCTTGTTGCAACAGCCAATCAATTCTGAGTTGAAGCATACCATACTTTCTTTCTTTGTAAAGCTCACATCATTTGATCTACAGTACAAGAAAGTCCTGGGTGAAGTTGGTGTTTTGGAAGTCTTACAAGATGATCTGAAGCAGCACAAGCTTCTCATGGGTCCAGATCAATATAGTGGAGTTTCTAATTATTTGGATCGGGTACCTACTTCACCTAGCTTCAAACAACACCTAGATAGTAAGGATGCCATCATTTCATCACCAAAGCTGATAGAATCTGGTTCAGGAAAGTTACCTATCTTTGAAGATGAAAGCACTATAACTGTTGGTTGGGATTGTATGATCTCTTTACTACAGAAGTCTGAAGCTAATCAAGCATCTTTTCGTTCTGCCAATGGGGTGACAGTTATTCTTCCATTATTAATCTCCGATGACCATCGTACTGGCGTTTTGAGAATTTTGTCATGTTTAATCACGGAAGACGTTAATCAGGTAAGACTAAATCCAAGGAATGTGTCTTGATTATTTCTATTTTACGGTGTGTCTTCTTTTTTCTCTGATCAACTACGTCAACTTAATTTCATTAGCTTGGCAAGGCGTTTTATTTTTTAGATTATGCTGCCACTAGTGAGGTTTCTGTTGCACAGGTATCAGAAATCTTTAGATTTTTGTGAAGAGTAAATTGTATCTTATCATCCAACCAGGTCCATCATGAAGAGTTAGAAGCTGTTATCGATGTGTTGAAGAGTGGAGTGGTCACTGGAATCTCTGGGCATCAACACAAGCTTCATTATGAAGCCAGATGTGATACCATGGGTGCTCTGTGGCGTATTCTTGGGGTTAATGTCTCTGCTCAAAGAGTGTTTGGTGAAGTCACTGGTTTCTCTCTTCTATTGACCACCCTTCACACGTTCCGGGAAGGAGAGTGCATGGATGAGTCTCATTTGATGGTTTACATCAAATTGTTCAAACATCTATTGCGCCTCATGACAACTGCAGTCTGTGAGAATGCTGTTAATAGGATGAAACTGCACAGTGTCATTACATCTCAGACATTTTATGATCTTTTGGTGGAGTCTGGTTTGATATGTGTTGATCTAGAAAGACAGATGATACAACTGTTGTTAGAACTCGCACTTGAAGTTTCGCTTCCACCATTTGTGACATCAGAATCTGTGGCCTCAGCTGAGATGGCAGAAAGTGAAAAAGCAAGCTTTCTTGTTAAAACCCCATCTGGCCAATTTAATCCGGACAAGCAGAGGATCTACAATGCAGGTGCTATCAGAGTTCTGATCCGTTCACTGTTGCTTTTTACTCCAAAAATGCAGTTGGAATTTCTGAATCTTCTACAAAGGCTTGCACGTGCCAGCCCATTCAACCAGGAAAATCTCACGTCAGCTGGTAAGAACTATGAACTTTGTCTTAGGGTTCCTTGGGCTCAGGAGCTAAGTCAACTTTTAAACCTTGTTCTTCACTCTTGTCGTCTTTACCTCTTAATGAAAATTATAATGGAGCAGGTTGCGTGGAACTTCTGCTGGAGATTATCCACTCCTTCCTTCCGGGTTCATCTCCATTTCTTTCTCATCTTTTAAAGATTGTTGAAGTTCTTGGTGCGTACAGGTAGTTCAGCATAGCTAAAAATCTAACACATAGTCATAAGGCGACTACATATCTTTAGGCTGCTGTTACTCAAAATACTGTCTTCTTCTGGTGCAGATTGTCCCCATCTGAGCTCAAAATGCTGTGTAGATATGTTCTGCAAATGAGGATTCTAAGTTCAGGTCACGAGCTAGTAGGTATGATGGAAAGGCTAATTCTCATGGAAGACACAGGCTTGGATTATGTTTCCCTGGCTCCTTTTATAGAGATGGACATGAGCAAAACTGGGCACGCTTCTGTTCAGGTGTCCCTGGGAGAAAGATCTTGGCCTCCTGCTGCTGGTTATTCATTTGTTTGCTGGTTCCAGTCTCGTAATTTTTTCACAACCCAAGGAAAAGAAACAGAAGTCTATGAAGCTGGCGGGTCATCAAAGACGGAGATTTTGAGTGGGCAGCAAAGTGAACAAAATGTTTTCCGGATATTTTCTATTGGTGCCACAAGTAATGAAAGACCATTCTATGCAGAACTTTATTTTCAAGAGGATGGTTTTCTGACACTTGCCACTAGCAATTCAAATTCTTTGTCATTTTCTGGATTAGAAACTGAGAAGGGCAAGTGGCATCACCTTGCTGTTGTCCATAGTAAGCCGAATGCTCTCGCTGGACTCTTCCAAGCCAGCGTCGCATATGTTTATGTTAATGGAAAACTAAGGCACATGGGTAAACTGGGTTATTCTCCTTCACCTGTTGGGAAATCATTGCAAGTAACAATTGGAACTCCGGTAACTTGTGCCAGAGTAAGCGATTCGACATGGAAAATACGCTCATGTTATCTTTTCGAGGAGGTGCTCACGTCAGGCTGCATTGGTTTCATGTACATTCTTGGTAGAGGGTATAAAGGTATTTTTCAGGATGCATGTCTCTTACGTTTCGTGCCTAATCAGGCTTGTGGTGGGGGCAGCATGGCTATCCTTGACTTGTTAGACACTGACATGTCGTCAAATATCCAAAAACTGGACGAAAGTAATAGACAAGGCGATTCTAAGGCAGATGGTAGTGGGGTTGTATGGGATCTCGAAAGGTTAGGAAATCTTTCCTTTCAGTTAGCTGGTAAGAAACTTATTTTTGCATTTGATGGAACATGCTCAGAGTTCATGCGCACGACTGGAAGTTTTTTCCTCCTCAATCTGGTTGACCCATTGTCCTCTGCTGCTTCTCCTTTAGGAGGTACAGAATTTAGTTCATATTTGACTTTTTTGGTCCATTACAGTTTCAGTTTTGCTTTATTCTACGAATCTCAATTATTTAGGAATACCGCGTTTTGGGCGCCTGCTGGGAAATGTGAGTATCTGCAGACAAAATGTGATTGGCGATACTATCCGCCATGTGGGAGGAATAGCTGTTGTGCTTGCACTTGTTGAGGCTGCCGAATCTAGAGATATGCTACATATGGCTCTTTCATTGCTCGCCTGTGCCCTTCATCAGAATTCTCAGAATGTAAAGGATATGGAAACATACAATGGCTATCATTTACTGGCTCTGTTCTTACGTCCCAAGATGGCGCTATTTGACATGCAATGTTTGGAGATGTTTTTCCAAATTTCTGCATGCGAAGCTTTCTTTTCAGAGCCAAAGAAGTTGGAGAGTGGAAAAAGTACTATTAGTATGTCACCTAAGGAGATTATACCTGAAAACAGCTATGATGATCTTAGTCTGTCAAAGTTTCAATATGAAACTTCTTCAGTTGGATCTCACGGATATATGGATGATTTTTCTGGGACCAAAGATCCTTTTAGTCACTTATCTGAGCTGGAAATGGGAGATGTTCCTATTAAAAATTCAAACTGCATTGTCATATCCAATGCAGATATGGTGGAACATGTCCTCCTGGACTGGACCCTCTGGGTGACAGCCCCTGTTTCCATTCAGATCGCCTTACTTGGTTTTCTGGAGAATCTAGTCTCAATGCTTTGGTACAGGAGTCACAATCTTACAATTCTGCGCCAAATCAATCTGGTAGAACGTTTGTTAGTAACACTTCAACGAGGGGATGTGGAAGTTCTCGTCCTAGAAAAATTAGTTATTCTTCTTGGATGCATCTTAGAAGATGGGTTCTGTATTTCTGAGCTTGAAAATGTGGTTAGGTTTGTGATTATGACATTTAATCCACCGGAAATAAAGTTACGGAACTCATCAATGCGAGAGTCAATGGGAAAGCATGTAGTTGTGAGAAATTTGCTTTTGGAAATGCTTATTGATCTCCAGGTAACCATAAAAACAGAAGAACTGCTGGAGCAGTGGCATAAGATAGTCTCGTCAAAATTGATAACATACTTCCTTGATGAAGCTGTGCATCCTGCTAGTATGAGATGGATCATGACTCTTCTCGGTGTTTGTCTTGCTTCTTCCCCAAACTTTTCTCTTAAATTTTTTACAAGTGGAGGTTATCAGGGGCTTACACGGGTACTTCGAAGCTTTTATGATTCCCCAGACATATATTACATTTTGTTCTGCTTGGTATTTGGAAAACCTGTATATCCAAGACTACCTGAAGTCCGGATGTTAGATTTTCATGCTCTAGTGCCGAATGATGGAAGCCGTGTGGAGTTGAAATTTGTAGATCTGTTGGATTCAGTGGTTGCCATGGCTAAATCTACTTTTGACAGATTGATCATGCAATCAGTGCTTGCCCACCAGTCTGGGAACCTTTCACAGATGAGCGCTAGCTTTGTAGCAGAGCTTGTTGAGGGAAATGCAGATATGATTGGAGAGCTTCAAGGGGAAGCTATAATGCATAAAACATACGCGGCACGGTTGATGGGTGGCGAAGCATCAGCTCCTGCTGTGGCGACGTCTGTTATCCGTTTCATGGTTGATCTTGCAAAGATGTGCCCTCAATTTTCAGCGGCTTGCAGAAGCGCAGACTTTCTCCAAAATTGTGCTGATCTTTACTTTTCCTGTGTCAGGTTTGCATCCCTATGTGTATATTTTTTCAGTACCACATACTGAACATATGTGTACATGATTTTGTTATTCAGGATTCAACTCATGTTTCTGCATCCCTTCTATAGTCATGACATAGATACAGTATTTTTATTCCACTTATCATCTATTCCTGCATGTCAGAGAGTCCCGGATAAGAGCAGGACTTCTTTGTTTTTTTTGGTGTTTTAGTTACTAGTTAGTATGACCTGCAAGATGTTTTGGAAATTTTGACCAAAATTTGGGTCGTTCTGCAGGGCTGCTCATGCTGTGAAGATGCTATTAATGAAAGCAGAAGAGCAGAATATAAGTGGTGGTGGTGATAGCAGAGCACAAGGCGCTATATCTAGCTTTCCTCACGACCTGGACCAGTCCACGAAAACCTCCATTAGTGCTGGAATCTTCCCTCAAGAGCAAGTCAGTGTGAGTTCTGAAGATCCTTTACCTTCAGATTATATGGGTATTGATAAGGTGGAGAACATTCTTACAACACCGTCAGAGGATTCAAAAGTTCCATTTCAAGGTCGTGAATATGTTAAGAAACGAGATGGCGATCATGTTAGCCCTGTATCAGCTTCCAGTGAAATGGAATTTCAAGATCTTAAAGGTAGTTCAAGTCAAGTTCAGCTAACATATTCTCAGAGTTCTGAATCCTTGTCGATGTTAGAGTCTCCCCCTTTATCTGAAAAATCAAGTCTCAAAGGTCCATTCACTTCATCACCATCTCTGGCATTAAATGAATCCAAAAGTTCTACAATTGCCACTCCTCTTCCATCGCATATCTTAGTTAGTGATTTTGATGCATCTTCAGATCAAAAGACAGGTTCACAAGCTTTATCTGCTGCCCATACATTATTTACAATCAGCCCAAAACTTCTCCTCGAAACTGATGAGTCTGGGTATGGTGGTGGACCGTGTTCTGCTGGAGCAAGTGCCGTGCTAGATTTTATGGCAGAGATATGCGCCGACTTAATGACTGAGCAGATCAAAGCAGTACAGACTTTGGAAAGCATTTTAGAAATGATTCCTTTATATGTGGATCCTGAAAGTGTTATAGCATTTCAAGGCTTATGCCTTAGCAGAGTCATGAACTACCTTGAAAGGCGTCTCGTGCGTGATGATGAAGAGGATGACAAAAAACTAGACAAAAGAAAATGGTCTACAAACTTGGATGCATTTTGTTGGATGATTGTGGATCGTCTCTATATGGGCGCTTTTCCTCAACCAACTGGAGTCCTTAGAACCCTTGAGTTCTTGCTATCGATTCTGCAACTGGCTAACAAAGATGGTAGGGTTGAAGAAGTCACTTCTTCAGGGAAGGGTCTGTTATCCATTGGAAGAGCAACCAGGCAACTAGATGCGTATGTGCACTCAATCCTGAAGAATACAAACAGAGCAATACTATATTGTTTCCTACCATCGTTCTTGATAACTATTGGAGAAGAGGACCTACTGTCACGTCTGGGCCTGCTTGTTGAATCTAACAAGAGGCAATCTTCAAATTTAAGCATCGAGGAATCTGGAATTGATATCTCAACAGTTCTTCAATTGTTGGTTGCAAACAAGAGTATCATATTTTGCCCTAGCAATCTCGATACAGATTTGAATTGCTGTCTGTGTATGAATTTATTCTCTCTACTCCATGACCAGAGAAAGAATGTGCAAAACATGGCATCTAATATTGTCAAACATTTGCTGGTCCACCGAAAATCTGCTTTTGAGGATCTGCTTGTCAAAAAACCTCATCGAGGACAAAACTTTGACGTACTACACGGGGGATTTGATAGATTGCTAACTGGAAATCTTCCAGAATTCTCTAAGTGGCTTGAGAGCTCTGAACAAACTGTTAATAAAGTACTGGAGCAGGGTGCTGCAGTTATGTGGAAACAGTACATAGCTGGCTCGGTAAAATTTCCTGATGTAAGGATGAAAGGCATGGATGGTCGCCGTACGAGAGAGATGGGTAGAAAATCACGAGATATGTCGAAGTTAGACATGAAACACTGGGAGCAGGTAAATGAGCGAAGGTATGCACTTGATATAGTGCGTGATGCAATGTCTACTGAGCTTAGAATTGTCCGGCAAAACAAATATGGTTCGATACTTCATGCTGAAAGCGAGTGGCAAACTCATCTCCAACAGCTTGTTCATGAACGTGGTATATTCCCACTGCGTATTTCCCAAGGATGTGATGATCTTGAATGGCAACTCTGTCCTATCGAAGGTCCATACAGAATGCGGAAAAAGCTTGAAAGATGTAAACTGAAAATCGATAGCATCCATAATTTTCTAGAAGGGAAGTTAGAACTTGGAGAAATTGAGCTACCCAAAGCGAATAAGGAAGATAACTTAGTTATTTCTGATACGGATTGTGAGCCAGCTTTCCTTCTAAGTGAACTTTACAGTGAGTCCTTTTTCGAAGAAGCTGATGATCTCAAGGATGTTCCTTCTTCTAGAAATGGATGGAATGATGGTAGAGATAGTAGTTCAAGTGAGGCCAGTCTTCATAATGCTCTCGATTTTGGTGGAAACTCCAGTGGTGCAACATCTGTTCTAATCAGCGACAACACAGACGAAAAATCTGAGACTGGATCACTTAGACTGTCATCTTCTGGTAAAATGGATGAAAAGAATGGCGTGGAGGAAGAAGAATCAGAGAAGGAACTGAACGATGATGGTGAGTATTTGATCAGACCATATCTGGAACAACTTGAAAAGATTAGGTTCCGATATAACTGTGAGAGAGTTGTTGGTTTAGACAAACATGATGGGATCTTCTTAATAGGGGAACTCTGCCTATATGTGATAGAGAATTTTTACATTACCGATGATGGGTGTATCTGTGAGAAGGAATGTGAAGACGAGTTATCCATTATCGATCAGGCTTTGGGAGTGAAAAAGCAGTTGACCGGAAGCTTGGATGTCCAGTCCAAGTCTAGCCCATTATGGAGTACCACAATGAAAACCGGAGCTGTAGGGGGAAGAGCATGGGCATATGGTGGTGGGGCTTGGGGCAAGGAAAAAGTGCGTGTGACTGGTAACTTGCCACATCCTTGGCGTAGGTGGAAGTTGGATAATGTTCATGAGATTTTAAAACGCGACTACGAGCTGCGTCCAGTTGCTGTTGAGATATTTAGCATGGATGGATGTAATGATCTCCTTGTGTTCCACAAGAAAGAGAGGGAAGAAGTCTTTAGAAATCTTCTTGCCATGAATCTTCCAAGGAACCGCATGTATGGCATCTTGTTGCTTTTCATCTCAGTTTGTTTCTCTCAACTTGACACTCTCACCATTTTCCTGTTTTGTTTTCAGGCTCGATACTACCATTTCAGGATCAGCGAAACAGGAAAGTAAAGAGGGTAGTCGTCTCTTCAAGTTAATGGCAAAGTCTTTCACGAAAAGATGGCAAAATGGAGAGATCAGCAATTTCCAATACCTAATGCATCTCAACACTCTAGCAGGACGTGGATACAGTGATCTCACACAGTATCCTGTATTTCCGTGGATTCTATCAGATTATGATAGCGAGAGTCTTGATTTGTCAGATCCAAAGAGTTTTCGCAAGCTTGACAAACCAATGGGTTGCCAGACGCCCGAAGGAGAAGAAGAATTTAGGAAGCGGTTTGTCTAATGCTCTTTTCTCTTATGTTCTTCACCATCCAGTTTTGCCTTTTTGATTAGTTTATGTTTTCATCATGTCATAACTGTATCCGATAATGGTTTCACATTCTTTGGTTTTTCCTTTCTCATTTCAGATATGAGGGCTGGGATGATCCAGAGGTGCCAAAATTTCATTATGGTTCTCACTATTCAAGTGCTGGCATTGTTCTGTTTTACCTTATTCGCCTCCCACCGTTCAGTGCTGAAAACCAGAAGCTTCAGGGTGGTCAATTTGATCATGCTGATCGACTTTTCAATAGTATTAGAGAGACGTGGCTAAGTGCATCTGGAAAAGGAAATACATCAGACGTGAAAGAACTGATTCCTGAATTCTTCTACATGCCCGAATTCTTAGAAAATAGATTTAGCCTTGATTTGGGTGAAAAACAGTCTGGAGCAAAGGTAGGTTACGTACTTCAAATGGTGTGATTGAATGCACCTTTGACTTCTCCGTTTTTCCTGTCTTGAGCAAGTTCCTTGTATGATTTCAGGTGGGTGATGTATTTTTACCTCCTTGGGCTAGAGGCAGTGTTCGTGAATTCATCCGCAAGCACAGAGAAGCTTTGGAGTCTGATTATGTTTCAGAGAATCTGCATCATTGGATAGATCTCATCTTCGGGTACAAACAGAGAGGAAAGGTACATTACATTACATGCATGTTCTCCTTTAGGTAGCCAACAGAGCTTCGAGCTACCATGTGCTTCCTAAGATATTGAATCATGAGGCTGTTTTTATTTTCAGGCTGCAGAAAAATCCGTAAATGTTTTCTATCATTACACCTATAAGGGGAATGTGGATGTAGATGCAGTTACTGATCCTACCTTGAAGGCATCCATACTAGCGCAGATTAATCATTTTGGACAAACGCCGAAGCAACTGTTCCAGAAACCTCATGTTAAAAGAAGGACAGACAGAAAATTCCCTCTCCACCCTCTGAAACACTCGATGCATCTTGTTCCTCGCGAGATACGTAAATGCTCATCATCTATAAACCAGATCATCACTTTCCATGACAAGTTGCTTGTTGCCGCCTCAAACTGTGTCCTGAAACCGAGAGGCTATAGGAAGTACATAAGATGGGGTTTCCCAGACAGGAGCTTAAGATTTATGCGGTATGATCAGGACAAGCTCTTAACTACTCACGAAAATCTCCATGAAGGTAACCAGATTCACTGTGCTGGTGTTAGTCACGATGGGCGCATTGTGGTCACTGGAGCAGACGATGGGCTAGTCTCTGTGTGGAGAGTCAACAAGGATGGCCCGCGTGGCTCACGGCGTTTGCGGTTAGAGAAAGCCCTTTGTGCGCACACAGCCAAAGTCACTTGTCTACGAGTAAGCCAACCTTACATGATGATTGCAAGCGGCTCAGATGACTGTACAGTCATCATATGGGATCTCAGTTCTTTAATTTTTGTGAGGCAGCTCCCGGATTTTCCAGTTCCTGTTTCCGCAATCTATATAAATGACCTCTCAGGAGAAATCATAACCGCTGCTGGGACTTTGCTCGCGGTTTGGAGCATCAATGGGGATTGTCTTGCTGTGGTTAACACGGCACAGTTACCATCTGATTTTATAGTATCAGTAACAGGCTCAACGTTTTCTGACTGGCTGGAAACAAGCTGGTACGTGACTGGTCATCAAAGCGGGGCACTTAAAGTGTGGCAGATGGTACATTGCACTGATCCGGTTGGTGCTGAGAGCCACACTGCTAGAACCATAACAGGAGGGCTAAATTTGAGGGATCATGTGCCAGAGTACAAGTTGCTTCTACACAAGGAGTTGACATTCCATAAGCAACCTGTGACTGCCCTTCTTCTAACGTCTGACCTGAAGCAATTACTGACCGGTGATTCTGCTGGGCATTTGATTTCGTGGACAGTTCCAGACCAGATATTAAAAGCTTTACACTAAAAAAAAAAAAGCCTCATAGGCTAGAATCTTAAGCATCATCATCTAGAAATAGGAGTAGAATCTGAAGCAATCACTGGACAGTAGATCAAAATCAGATTGTAAGACGTCAGGACAAACTGTCGGGTTTGTGTGAATCTCTTACCTCGCATCTGAGAATTTTGTGTAAATAGAGCTAATTGGGAATTGTGTAAGTTAGTATTACAGTCCCCTATTCCCATTATTACGTACAGATGATATCATGTAATCATTTATAATTTGGACTATGGCTTCAACATAAATGGTAATATTTCTGTTTATTTTCCATTTGTAGCCCAGTCTAAGGTACTAAATCAGAGTAGAGTTTCATATTGGCATCATTTCGTTTTCTCGACAATACGACATAATTACCGCGCAACTACAATCTTATTTATCAGAGTTATATGGTTTTTAACAATAAAATTACCGTGTATGTTAGTTAAATCTATGTGTTATGAGAAGAAAACCGTAGTGTTGTGTTCTTTTGTTTGGTCTGTCATCGCAGTTTTCGTTTGTTTGGTCGTTTCGAGCAGACAAGACTGTAGTGTTGTGTTCCAAAACACACTTGTCGTTTTCTTCTCTATGTGTTATGAGAAGAAAACCGTAGTGTTGTGTTCTTTTGTTTGGTCTGTCATCGAAGTTTTCGTTTGTTTGGTCGTTTCGAGCAAACAAGACTGTAGTGTTGATTATAAACAGGACACACCCTGTCAAGGAAACTTAGATATTATATATTTTCAAACCAGATCTGTTTCTAAAAATTGGATTTGATCAGACGGAACCCATTACACCGATTAATATTTGCAAGTCATGGGAAAGACAAGTGTCAGAGAAAATCCACTGAAGAATTTGACCAGCCTATGCGACGTGAGCAGAAGAAACAATCATGGCAAGGTAACATGTAAAAAGCTTAAGATTCTTTAGAAAAAGGTAAAAACAAAATGCGGTGAGCGTGGATCGAACACGCGACCTTCAGATCTTCAGTCTGACGCTCTCCCAACTGAGCTATCCCCGCTTGTTGACTTTCACAAGTTTTTAGATTAAAGGTGCACTGAAGAAAAGCTTTTAATGAGTAAAAGATTACCAATTTTAAGGTTTTAATCCGTTAAAGAGAAAAACATATTCCTTCAACCTGAAAAAGTGAAACTACAATATGATTCGTAGATGTCGTTGACACAAAAGTCAAAACACACTTGAAAAAAAAAAAAAAAAAAAAAAAAAAGGGTTGANAAAGGAGACTAACAAAAAGGAAATTGGTTAACCAACAAAAAAAAAAAAAAAGGAAACTGTGATCAATATGACCGTTAAAGCGCGAAACAAAATATCACAGTGAGACGCTTATATAGTTATATATATATCTCTTGCATTTAACCATAAGCTTCACAATTCTCTGATTGCTTTTCATAATTCTCCCCTCATATTTTCTCTCTTTCTTCTCTGTTTTAGTTTTAGTTTTATCTGAATTTTGTTGGTAATCTTCTCTTAAGCGTTTTCAAACATGAATTATCCCCAAGTGGAAATTGGCATCAACCCGTGGAGATCTCCTCCACCACAAGAAGGATACACAGGAACCTTAGTCCTCGTCAACGTCCACGCCAAATCTGATGAGATCCTTGTTAACCCCACCACCGGTCATCGAACCCTAAGCGGCCGGTCTTCTACGGTTTCCCTAGCCAATACCACTAATTTCTGTCTCCGTAGTTCAAGTCCCCGCGACATCGAACAGCTTCTCCGTGATCGACTTGTTAATTACCGTTGGATATGCGAAGACTTAGCCTTAAAAATATCAACGGTTGCGACCGACCAAGGTTTTGGCCGCATCGCATTAACCTTGATCATCTTCGTCAACGTCACGATTACTTACCAGCACCGCGTGGAATTGTATGATCCTCCTCCGTCGAACAACGACGAGACCGAGGCAATATTGAGGATGGTTCTTCTAGCGAGGATAAAAAGAGAAGGCTTGAAGAGTTTGAAGTTGGAAACAGAGTCGTGTTCGATCTGTCTCGACAATATCTCAGATTTTTCGAAACATGGTGACCCAACACGCATGGACTGTTCCCATGTCTTTCACAGTCGCTGTCTCTTGGAGTGGCTTCACCGCAAAAACACTTGCCCCATGTGTAGGACTGTGTTGTACGAATCTGATCAATGATTTGGGAACAAAGAGGTCTGAAATTAAGGTTTCATGCATCTACTATACTTTGAACAACTTGGGTCACAAGTAAGAGATTCTTTCAATGTAATTTCGTTGTATTAAGGTTTTGGAAGCAAGAATTTTGTAATTCAACAGTTGAATGTAATTTTTTTGTTTCTTTTTTTCTTTTAGGGTTTTAAATCGATTCAAGGAGAGGTTTGAATTACTTCTTATCACATTCTCCAAAGCTGTACTTACCTTTTTTTGGGTTTTAATGTCAGAGTTGTACTTAACTTCAATGGTTTTATGTACACAAACAACTCGTAAAGTCTTAATACAAAATCAAGTCTTAATCAAGTTTTAACTTTATTTACAAAATATGCAGGAGAAATCCAACAAAGGAACAAACTTGT
Source organism: Noccaea bulbosa (assembly GCA_900406535.1). NCBI lineage: Eukaryota > Viridiplantae > Streptophyta > Magnoliopsida > Brassicales > Brassicaceae > Noccaea > Noccaea bulbosa. The sequence goes on along the minus strand of OVBJ01001431.1, from coordinate 1,244 downwards.
TCAATATTCCACCTCATATCCATTACTCTCACAAGATTATTTAAACCTTAACTTTTTACCAGTTTAAGATTGGTCTTGAAATTGTGATATGTTAATTACCTAAAAAGTAACTCTATGATCTAATCTCCATTACAATGGTAGTTGTTTTCATGAGTTGTTTTTATAATAAAGACGCTGCAAAACAAACCACAAAATCAGTAAGCTTTTGTTAATTCACAACCCATATATACCACCGATATAAGAGTTTCTTTAATTACTTACTTTTCAGCTTGTGTGTCAACAAAAGTTTTCATGACTAAGTTACCAAATCAAACTTAAGGATATTGACACTTAAAGCGAGAAAGAGCTTTCCACAAAAGTTGCATGTGTGAAAACAAGGGAATGCTTTGTAGTGCTACAAAAGAGAAGACAACTCTTATAAAACTCAAGATTCGACACCTCTTTGGGTCATATGATGAAGTTCAAGTCCTCTATGCCATGACTCCATGAGTTGGTTACATCTTTAGCTTCTTCAATGTTATTTATAGACATGATAGATTTTACAGAAACAGAATCTGAAATAAAAGAGAAAGAAACTATTTCAAAGATTAACACAAACAGAAGATAAAACATGGAGGACAGTGTCAAT
>OVBJ01001430.1:0-28405 GCA_900406535.1 Noccaea bulbosa | reverse complement strand
TAATTATAAAATATATTTATATTGTTAATTTATTGTTTAACCGCTATTTCATCCGCTGGTCAACCAGTCAAAAATATTCTGCAAACGCATCCGCTCTCAATCGCTATACCAGTCGTACAAACAGTTTAATTACGCGTTTAACCGAAACTTCCACTTCCGCAAACTCTTGCAACCGCAACCGCAGCGTTTAAACCAGTTAATCATGGTTTCAGTTTAAGATAAGCTAAAACGATAATACTGCAAACTGATGAAAATTAAAGTGGCTGCAGATTATCCGAAGAATAAATCCACTCTCACAATTTCTAGACTAAGAAAGTGACATGAAATCACTACCTAGACTGGAAGAAGAAGGAAAGCTTACTATATTAACTTATGAAGAGGATGGGAAAACAACATTTCTGCGATATGCCGATATGCTACATATTAGAGACACTTTTTAGTTTCAAGAGACTACCCACTTTCTTAATGTATAATGTCTAAACGGTTTTCTTGATTAATTAGATACCTAACACTCGTATGTGCAGCTGTAAAATAGACAAACCAAAAGAGGACTGCTCGTTTTCAATCCAAAACATCAGAAAAATATGCACACCACGCAAGGAAAAAGTATCTTCACAAAAGATAAACATCCATTTTTCTTGGTTAAAAAGGTTAAAATATAACATCCTTAGAGTTAGTATTGTTGAATTCTGAATAGTTTTATTTAATTATGTAGGATATAGCTTGGAATTAAGAGATATAGTTGGTAAGGCTTTACAAATGAGTTGCTAGTGACTTTGATATCAAATCATTAGCACATGTATTCTGTTAGTGAGAAGGCTTTATTGATAGATATATGCAAGCCTACAATATTTCGGTATCAAATCATTAGCAGAATATACACATGTATTTTTGCTGGATGCCACAAAACTTCCACTTTGTTTCTTTTGGTCCAAAATTGATTGTAAACAATCTGCATCGGCGATTTAGGAGAAGTGCACTTTTATATGTCAAAGGGAACTTAATGCTCATAAATGCCGTTGAATCAACTGTGATTATAATTATTATTATTTTTTTTTTCCATTTTCAAATACTACAAAACTGATTCAATTGTTGCAGTTTTGCAGTGAGAACTAATCAGTGGAAATCCATACATGCAGCTGATCAATCAGCATATAATGAGTTTTGTTCTGCTCTTTTCGTTCGAGAAAATCAAATTTCCCAAAGAACACAAGGAAAGAGGCTGGCCATTGTATATTTCAGGGTTTAAGCACCACTGACAAGAACCATTTCTTTCTCACTGAGATTACCGGGAAGAAGCAGAACACAAAGAGGTTGAGAGTTTGAAGGTTAGACTACACCAGTAAGGCTTTTTAAACTCTCCTTTCTTGATCCATAATATTGAATGCTCCGAAATTAAGAGATGATCTCATATGTTTCAGGTAGATTACACATTAAGAAACAAGTCTAAGTANCCTATTCTAAAAAAAAAAAAAAAAAAAAACAAAAAGAAACGTAGAAGATCTAAGAGGAACAAATAAAGACAAAAATTTAAGGTTTTCTTGACGTTGTGACCTGCTGTTTCCTACTTCCTTCAACAAGTATTGGTGGATTACACCTGATACAAAAAGAAACACTCTTGCTGTCAACCATACTTGGGATTCATAAAATCAAAAAAATTATTGTGTCATTTGTAGGTTATTTACTTGTTCTGAATGGGGTTTGAGCCACTCCTTGGGATTCTCCGAAAGCTATCATTTTCTCCTTTAAGCGGCTTTTCTTTCTTTATCTCCTCACTTATCTGCAAATCATTCACAGCTTGACTAGAATGTGTCATTCTTAACAGAGAACGTCCCTCGACGCTGTACTTGCTGCTAAAGAAAGCTACAAGTAGCAAAACCAGAGTTACTGAACAGCATCTCTTCATTGTGAGTTTTCTTCTTGTAATCCCTTACTTGGAAGCTCTTAGGTTGTTCTTGTTCTGTTTTTGAGACTGTAACTCTTGAGAAATTTTGGATGAGGATGTTTGTTAGAGAAAGAGAGAGAGAGAGACGAGAGAGTTCTAAAGCTTGTTGCTTTATAGAATTTTTTTTGTTTGCGTTGGAACACATAGTTTTGGGGATCTGATCACGTGATCCTACTTTGTTGACTGCTGTTATTTAATCAAACGGTGAGATACTTATCTTAATCTTAATCATTTACTGATGATGATATTCCTGAGCATCTGCATTTTCACATATATACAATTCATATGCAGAGACAAAGACCACATTACCTAACTCATGTAAATGCTTTGAAACTTAGAGATGGTGGTCATGTGATTGAAGCACGTGATTTTCTGCCTACTGTTATTGGGGAACTCAAAAGAGCCTGAAAACTTAACTTTGTTTAATTTTATAAGTTTATTTTTTATCAACTTCTAAAGACATAACGTTGGAACTTGGAGAGTATTAGTATAAGTCCAATTTTCAGAAATAAAAACGTTGCAGGTAATTAAACAGCTGTTTTGTCTCTCTACTAATCACTACTTTTCCTTTCTGCAAAATTGTATTTTTCTTATGCAGTTATTTATATTCTAACACATTATTTTACATGAAGAGAAGAAAAAATTGATTCCAAGAACCGGCACAGATTCTTGATGAGTAGGATCCTCAAGTGAAAATAAAGAATCCTCAACTAGAAAGGGTCAAAGGGTTATATGTCAAAAGGGGGGGTTCTATTCTGTGGTTGTGAACTGGCTTACGAATGAATAACTAACCGGAATGAATGATTAAACAATACCGGCTAAACGCGTGGGAGGATTGTTGAATTATTGTCCGGTTTATCTAACCCATCCCAAGTTATGCTAGTTAGTCTCTCTCTACGCGACGAGAAAGAGAAAGTAATTAACGAGAAACCCCCAGAGAGAAAATTCGATTCCAGGTACTGAATTTCTATCATAGTTTCCTTTTTTTTTCTTGGATCTGATGGTACCATCGTAGGAATTTCTTCTCTGCATTCCATTTTGATGTGAATTACGTCGTCTTTTGCGTCTCTTGGTAAGAGCGAAGCTTGGATTGCAATTAGATCCTCTATCAAACTGAGGCTGTTTCTTTGATATGTTTTCTGTGAAGATGTATCTTGGATTCTTAGATACTGACCGAGGAAATTTCAGCTGCTTCGAGCTGGTTTGCGTATCATTTGTTGGATCAATGGAATTTCTGGGTTGAGATATTTTCTAGGGATTGCCAGCTAATTTTTCTTCACTCTGAATCTGAATCGATCGAGTTTCCGTTTCTTTTAATCGGGTTGAAGTGATTTGGGTGAAACTGTTCCCCCAAGCCCATAGATTTTAGGGTTTCATTTTATCCATGTGTTGTTGATTCAAGTTTCATCTGATCTTGTGTGTGAATCGTTTGACTTGTCTCTTCAATTATGCCTTGATTGCACAATATCTTCAAGTATCGTTATATAATTCAATATCTTGACTATGTTGAACGTATTTAACAGCTATTCACTTAGTCCATAGTCTCCACATAGATGGCAGAGAAGGCTTGTATTAAACGTCTTCAAAAGGAATTTAGAGCACTTACCAAGGTACAATCTCTTTCAGGAATTTGCAACTTGATTTGATTTCTCAACTTTTCAAATGTTGCTGTATCTGTATGTGAATGCTTTCTTGGTGTAAGTTTCATACTTTGTTTTGTTTCTTGAAGGGTTATTTGATATGTTCTGTTTTTGGGCCTTTAGGAACCAGTCTCCCATGTTGTTGCTCGTCCTTCCCCAAATGACATTCTCGAGTGGCGTAAGCCTTTTCTTTCTTCTTACTTCATCTTTGCCTATCTTTCTCCTATTGGATTTCCCGTAGTTCTGTTGCAAGCTTTTCTATGATGGTGTTAGGATGAGGTATATTTGATGGACTTATTTTTTGTACTTGGGAATATAAAAGAAACTATGAAACGGTGGTTGTTATGATGAGGCTAGACAAAACGGGTCTCACATTTTTCTGGTTACTTTGATAGAATGGTGAAGATTTGTTTATCAAAGGTTTATGTAAGCTGCAAGAGTAAACACAAAGAACTGATATTTTTCGTCTCAATTGTGTAAAGCAGTCAGTATTATTGTAGTATTTAAACAAATGTAGCTTGATCTGTTACTAACAAAGATTTGAACTATTGGCGTTAACCTTACAGATTATGTGCTGGAAGGTAGTGATGGAACACCTTTTGCAGGTGAAATCTTCTTTCTGAAGTTTCTTGCAAGTTTCGTCTTCTTCATCCCTTAGGAATATCTAATTTCAATACTCGAATTCTCTTTAACAGGTGGATACTACTATGGAAAGATCAAGTTCCCTCCAGAGTATCCTTACAAGCCACCCGGAATTACGTATGTTCTTTAGAATTTGGTCTTAACATTACTATTATTTGAGTTTATATTGTCCAGTTTCTAATGAACCACATTTTTTTTTTTTTTTTTTTTTTTGTGCCTCAGAATGACTACACCAAATGGCCGATTCATGACACAAAAGAAAATCTGTTTATCTATGAGTGATTGTAAGCACAATGGCACACTTTCTGTTTGTTGTTTCGTTTCACTTAAGTGTTTCAATATCTGAATAACTTTACATGACATTTTCAGTTCATCCAGAAAGCTGGAATCCGATGTGGTCTGTGTCAAGGTATAAAGTTCTCCTTTGAACATATACTATAATTGACATTCATCATTTTCATTTATTTTTGAAAGATTAAGACCGATATACCTGTACTTAACCAATTTTTTTTTTGGTGAATGCAGCATACTAACTGGACTTCTCTCATTTATGGTAAGCTCATTGTAGGCTCTGCAGGTTTTCTTTTTCTTTCTTCTGAAGGGAGTTTCAAATATATAGATAATTTGTTTGAAAAATCTGACATTGTTATATTGTAGTGGTGCCTATTAAATTACCATCTGATTATTTAGCAGCATGGTAAATAATATATTTTATTTATGTTATCGAGCTTTCTGCAAACGTTTTCCTTGTGCTGCAGATGGATAACAGTCCAACAACCGGAAGTGTGAACACTACTGTAGATGAGAAACAACGGTTGGCTAAGTCATCCCTTGCTTTCAATTGTAAAACGTAAGATCATCCCACCATTGAAATTTTGCAGAATTCTGGATTCATTTAGAAGCCAGCTTTAGTTGTTTATATTTAGGATAGTCGTAAAAGCTGATTAGAGAAGAATATGATCGTTACAGCCCAGCATTCCGGAAGCTATTCCCAGAGTATGTAGAGAAGTACAACGAGCAGCAACTAGCTGAACAAGCTGCCACGCAACAGACGACTCCAGAGTCTCCTCAAAATAACAATGCCAATGCCGAGTCAGAGAAAGCTGTCGCCCCAAAAAAGGAGGACTCAGAGGGTGGCGTGAAGGGGAGGAGGAGGAACAAGAAACAGGGATTGCCAGCGTGGATTATACTGTTGCTAGTGTCGGTTTTCGGGGTTGTAATGGCGTTGCCTTTGCTCCAGCTGTGATTTTCTATGCCAACAATACAGAAATCAACTGGACGACTCTTCCTCCGATAAAAGATCTCCTTGTCTTCCTTTTGAGTATCAAGACTAGTATTGTTTTGTCTAGTGCTCTTCATCTGGATTTACTCATTTTAGCCCTCCTCGTGGTGTGTGCTTTTTAAAAGCAGATAACATAAGTTTGTTCTCACATTTATATACATATATTTTAGCTTTGTTGAAACTACTTTGTATAGTTTATGAGACCAATGTTTGGTTTGCATTTGATAAAGAGAACCTTATGGTTTTCAATTGTATTAATCCAAGACATAATCCTCCACGAGCTCGTATGTTGTTGACTCGTCGTCAGTCATATCTAGAGAAGAGATTTGAAATGCGTTGTGGACCTTGTGGTTATGGATGTCAAATGCTAGCAACAGCTGCTTCATGGCAAGTTGTGTGAGACCGCAACCACATGGAATCGGGGTCTGCACAGTGAAAGCAGCTTTGCGTTGTTCCATTGACAAGATCAGGCCAAGGAGACGACACTTTCAATCCATTATCTCGTCTTAAAAAGTTAAAACGGCGACGCAAGGATTGAGATCGAGATCGAGATCGAGATCGTTGTTATTGGATAAACTGCTTTGAGAAGATGGTGATTGCTCAAATGTTCAAATCTGCTCCCCAACACAACACATTTGTTAGCTTAACCGGTCTGGGACTCTTGATCCAGTGACTACTGATTATGGTCTACTTGAAAGCTTGTAATTTCTTCCAAAATTTGTGATCTTTCTATCGGATTTTAAATTAAAAAATTCGGGGACATCCTCAAATATCATTTTTTTTTTTTCCGGGGAATTTGCAATTTAGTGATTTCTAGTTCACTCTTGCTCGGCGATGGAGCACAATTCGTCGGATGACGAAGAGGACTACCGGAATTTAATCCCACAGAACGACATCAGGGACAAGGATCTCAACCGCCGCCGTGAAGATGAGGTCCACTCCGTCACCACCCCCAGGGCAAACGGCGGCAGAAGGAGTCCGAGATCTTCGTTCCGGATCGACCAAGTCGTGTCACGATCCCCGAACCGTTGGAAAATCTCAATCGACAAGCGTTACGTCGTTGCTGCCGCCTCCCTAACTCTGCTCATCGGTTTCTTCTTCTTCTTCTTATTAACTGATACTCGTCGCTTTAAGATTGATCCACTGTCGAATCGGGTCAAGGAATCTGAGCTCCGCGCTCTCTATCTTGTGAGGCAGCAACAGCTCGCGCTCGTCTCCCTCTTGAACCGTACGTTGGTAGATCATTTCAATTCTTCGAATGCAGTTGGCTCTTCTCTACTTGTAGACAATGTCAAAGCTGCTCTAGCGAAGCAGATTTCACTGAATAGGGAAATCGAAGAGGCGCTTCTTTCACCACACAGGACCGGGAATTACTCCGTCACTGGTCCAGATTCAGATAGCATCACTGCTTCTTACAACTTGGACAGATGTGGAAAGGTAGATCACAAGTTGCTTGACCGGAAAACGATTGAGTGGAAGCCTAGAGCAGACAAATTCCTTTTCGCTATCTGTCTCTCAGGGCAAATGAGCAACCACTTGATTTGCTTAGAGAAGCACATGTTCTTCGCCGCGTTGCTGGATCGAGTTCTGGTGATCCCAAGCCCTAAGTTTGATTACCAGTACGATAGAGTGGTCGATATAGAGCGGATCAACACTTGCTTGGGAAGAAGAGTTGTCGTTTCCTTTGATCAGTTCAAGGAGAAGAACAATGCTCGCATTGACAGGTTCATCTGCTACGTCTCATCGCCGCAGCCTTGTTACGTGGACGAGGAGCATATCAAGAAGCTCAAGGGACTGGGGGTTTCCATTGGTGGGAAGCTTGAGGCTCCTTGGAGTGAAGATATAAAGAAGCCAAGTAAACGAACTTTTCAAGAGGTGAAGGAAAAGTTTAAGTCTGATGATGGCGTGATCGCCATAGGGGATGTCTTTTATGCTGATATGGAGCAAGATTGGGTGATGCAGCCTGGTGGACCTATCAAGCACAAATGCAAGACGCTGATCGAACCCAGTAGGCTCATTTCGTTGACAGCACAGCGATTCATCCAGACGTTCTTGGGGAAGAAGTTCGTCGCGCTTCATCTCCGTAGACATGGGTTCCTCAAGTTCTGGTGAGTTTTCTTTGCGTCTCCTCTGTCTCTTGTCATTGTTGCTGTTATGTATCTTGACAGTGTAGCTCACACTCAGTTGACTACGATAATCGGAACACCATTCCATTCTGGTTTTAGAATTATTAAATACTGTGCTGATGTTGATGTGTTGAGCTAGGGACTCGGTTAGCATTTTGACAAAACTGTGCCTCGTTTATATCTGGCTCTCTCTGAAGTCTAACGAAATGATTTTGTGGTCAGCAATGCAAAATCGCCAAGTTGCTTTTATCCGATACCACAAGCTGCAGACTGCATGACGCGGATAGTGGAAAAGGCTAATGCTCCAGTCATCTATCTTTCAACAGATGCTGCAGAAAGTGAAACCGGTCTGCTTCAGTCGCTACTAGTCGTTGATGGAAAAGTCGTTCCACTTGTCAAACGTCCACCTCGCAACTCAGCAGAAAAGTGGGACTCTTTGTTGTATAGACATGGTATAGAGGATAACTCTCAGGTAACGAACGCCATTGCTATAATCCCTTTAGAGACTCCTTTGTTCCCGTCTTCGATGACACAGACTCTCTCTCTCTCTCCGTCTCTCTCTCGCATTGACTTGCTTGGTTATTGGAATGTGTAGGTGGATGCTATGTTGGATAAGACAATATGTGCAATGTCAAGTGTCTTTATCGGAGCATCGGGTTCTACTTTTACAGAGGATATCTTGCGTCTAAGGAAAGACTGGGGAACTTCATCTATGTGCGATGAGTATCTCTGTCGTGGCGAAGAACCAAACTTCATAGCAGAAGATGAGTAAGTAAACCCATTCGTTAACTTATTATCGTCTCTGTTCCGAATCCATTTTTCTTAAAAACAAATTTACCTGTATTATAATAGTGTGAAATTCTTTTGATTCTTTTGAGACGATTTTGTAATAGCGAAATAGAGTTTCTTCGTTGAGAGAATTATCTGTCCTGTCGAAACTGCTTGATTTTTTTCTGAAACAAGTAACCAAAATGTTGACTGAACACTACATTACAGACTACGGATCGTATGAATGCTCTTATTTTTTGTTGGTTACATCCGCGAGGAACAAAAGAGTGTTCTTCTCTTGATGTGAATTTAGAGGGGAAAACTCAAGAGAGAATTTTAGACGGTATGAGCTGCACGGATCATCTTTGGGTGAATTTGTTTGAGCTTCATCACTGATTGTAAATGCCTTGACACCGAGTGTCCCTCTACGAGCCTGTCAGAGGAACAAAGATAAGTGTTGTTACTTTTACTTTGATGGATCAGAGATGGTTCTGGTAGCATGTGAAATGGAAGAGAAAACACACAAAAAAAGCGGTATGGAGTATAGACAAAAAGAGAACCTGGCGATTTCTGCACGCCTTCTGGTTTGTCCAGCGATCCAAGAAGCGCGAGAACGACTTCCACTGAGTTCTTCTGCAGAATGACTTCTCTGAGAGATGGTTACATTGGCCGTTACCTCATCTTTTCCATAATTTTTCTTACAAGTAAAAGCTGTCTGCAAGACAAAAACCAACAGTCTTTAAGAAAAACAGAGTTCAAGTCTGAGAATGAGTAACAAGCAGAGGACAAGACATGAACCAACCTTACGATCCAACACGAGGTTCCAAGCGTCTCCACTCAACGCGTAACGGAAGACAAACTTTATTATATCTAGAGGTATGTAAAATATCAGACTGTATAACCATATAACACCTGCCCAACCCCATCCAATGCCGGTGATGTTTGCAAAGCTGATGTTGGCATATACAGCAATTAATGTGGCTGCCTGTGTACATGAAACGGACTTAAGTCAAAATCAAGACCTAGACCTAATGTTATGTAATGGAAAAGGGCGAAGGCGAAAAATCGAAAGATTTCTTACAAGTTGAGCAACAATGAAAGCGAAAATCAAGAGAGTCCCGGGACGTTCAAGAAATGACCAGCTTCTACTACGTGTCACAAATATGAGTGCCTGACTGATGATGCTCACTTGGAGATACACAGCGGATGAGACTTGTTCACTGTTGTTGGCTATTGATTTTACATGGAAGTGTTTCTGCAGCCATTAAAGTAAAGATCCAGTGATGGTCACTCACGTGTTTATGCATGCTTCTCGGTAAGCAAAACCTAACTAACTTTGAGAGAGATGGGGAAGATACTATACCTCGAAGAAGGTGGTAAAGACAATGATCCAGTAGAACAGGACGGTGACCAAAGCTAGGTATGTTCCAATGACAATTCCAGTCGCAAATATCTGGTTGAGCTTCCAACTTTCCGGTGTAAGAGATGGCCTCACTCTGTCTTTAGATATAGTCATGATGGTCCCTGGATGCGTATGAGATTAACAAGAACACTTGAAAGAGTTAAGAAATGTTTTTTTTTTTTTCTAACATCAACATGATGCTATTGAGATAATGGAAATGTTACCGTCATTGAGTATTGCGATTATCAGAACCATGAAAGGTGGAAAGTCGTATTCCCATATCAACGCTAAGAGTGTAAAACCAAGCTGCATGAATGAAACAATTATTAGCTAGAAGAGAAACCTCAAATAAGAATATGAATGATGATGTAACTCAACAAACATGAATGATAGATTACGTATCATGAAGCTCCATACCACTATTCGTATGGTGAGCGAGACTGCATATACCTGCAGATACGAACTGATTAAATTCATATCCTATGTTACATGAATTTGCTTATCTTTAGCTATATATGTGGAATCAGATGATAGTTGCGTAACCATATCATTTACTACTTAACTGTATAGTTCCTCATCCGCTGGAAAATGGCTCTGCTGGTCAAGACAGCACTGATAATTACACTTAAGCCAGGCTCAGTGAGTACAATGTCAGCAGAACTTCTTGCGGCGTCTGTTGCATCAGCGACAGCTATTCCGATGTCAGCTTTTTTTAGAGCAGGAGCATCATTCACACCATCTCCGGTCATCCCAACCACATGCTTCTTTTCTTGTAAAATCTTTACAATCTCATACTTGTGTTCTGTATAACATGCATGAGAGAGACAACAACGCAACAAAAATTAAACAAGAATTGGGATCAGTAGTAATGAGTTAAAGTCTGAAACTTGATAGATATTAGAGTTGTGTTGTGATAATGACCAGGGAATACTCCAGCAAACCCATCAGCCATTTCAATGAGCTCATCTAATGGAATGGCTTCATGGTCATCGTTGTTGTGCCCTAACAAAGAGGAAGAAGGATACATATTGGTTCCCATCCCAAGACGTCTTCCTGTCTCCTTTGCAATCGCCAGTTGATCACCTACATTTTGTTTCCATTTTGTATCAGCGTCGTCTCTGTTTTCTCTGTGAGATCATGAAAGAATGTAGCTCCATTCAGACTTACCGGTGATCATCTTAACACAAACTCCAAGGTTAAGAGCTCTAAGGATGGTTTCACCACTGTCATGCCTTGGAGGATCAAACAGTGGCAACAGACCACAGAATCTCCACGGTCCTCCAAGACTAATGCTGCTTTTCTCTGGAATTTCCTAGAAACAACGATCAAAATGATGCAATGAATTATAATATTAAACTTTTGGTATATATGACCAGATCAAGAGAGTAGGAGAGGATAGAGATGTTTACCTGATAAGCAACCGCAAGAGACCTCAAACCTTTTTCTGCAAATCTGTCAATGATGGCATAAACTCTTTGCGCAATCTCATTTTTCTCTTCACACAAGCTTAGAACCTATATATATTTATAGATTCAGTTACCATCTAGAGACAGTTTAGAAGTTTCCAAGTATAGGGTGATCATTCTTAATTTGCTACCTGTTCAGGAGCTCCTTTGGTAGCGCGATACCATTTTCCATCAGAATCAATATATGTTATTGCAGTACGTTTGTCAACAGGATTGAATGGCAAGAAATGAATTTCTTTAATGTTTGCACGTGCCTACAAAAATAAACAACAACCTTTTTTGTAAGAGTAAAAACTTATAAGAAGATGACAATAAAGAGAAAATATATGTACCTCTCTGGGATCAGCAAGCATGCTAACAATAGCTGCATCTATGGCATCCCGATTTTCTAGTCGTGAAGCTCTCCCTGCAAGCAACAAAACTGTGTCCTTGTCCATGTAGTCATTGAAAACCTGTGCACAAAGATGGATTTGGACGTTTATAACAACTAGTAGAGGGAACATAGAGAAGGAGGCGAGGAACATGGAGGCAGCTGTTCTTAACTTGAAATGCAAGTCATATGAGAAGTATTGGTACCTCAATGAGATTTCTATCAACGGTGAGACTGTTCAGGGTAAGTGTTCCAGTTTTATCAGAGCAGAGCACATCCATCCCAGCCATTTCCTCTATTGCCGTCATCCTTTTCGTAATAGCGCCCTTTAATTTTACAAACAAGAAGATATATAAAATATTGCTAACATGCAAAAAGTTTTGAAGAACTAACAAATACTAATGAGAAATGACAACAAGATTTTGTACCTGTTGAGAGAGCCGATGAGATCCAATGGCAAGCGTGACAGATAGTACAGTGGGCATGGCAATTGGTATCCCTCCAATCAGTAGTACAAGAAGGTTATTGATCCCACTTCTGTAGGAGCGATGTTGTACAGGGAACATGACTATGATTTCAACAACCATTCCAACAGCGATAGAGCAAATGCAGAAGTTACCAACTGATGTAAGAACCTATGTCAAAGGAAAACATGCATGTCAAAAGAAAAATTGTCATTTTTCTTGCAAGCTGAAGGCTGTCTATTCACAACTCTAAAATTACATATCTATCAATCAAAAGGGGAAAAGAGAATAATGAACCTGCTGGAAATGTCCAGTGACATGAGTGTTGTCCACCAAGGAAGCTGTTTTACCAAAGAAAGTGCTCGAACCAGTGGCTATCACAAGAGCTTCTATTTCACCTTGCTTACATGTAGAACCAGCAAAGACTTGCTCTCCCTTCTTCTTTGTCACAGGTAGCGATTCTCCGGTCAGAACTGACTGCATGAATTAATAAATGTTTAGCTATTCACTGTAAGAGAGTCTTTAGAATAAATGCTATTAATATTCTTGACGTGCCTGATCAATTTTCAAGGGGTCTCCTTCAAGAAGGCGAGCATCTGCAGGAATGATATCCCCAAGCTTTATGCTAATTATGTCACCAGGTACCAAGATGGACGCATCTTGCTCTTTCCACTGTCCATCTCTAAGAACCTATATATAAAAGGGGATCTTGTATTATTGAAACGTAGAGCGCACGTTAGCGTTGCCGTTTTGGCTCATTGGAGTGAAAATCCGTAAGGTGAAGATTGAAGAAGCAGACTCTAGTTTTAGGAGCCAAACGAGCCATAAGAGCAGCAGCAGCATTCCCAGCATTGTTTTCTTCAAAGAAGCTGATTGTTGCGTTGATCACTAAAAGGCATACGATGCCAACAAAGTCCTCCCAGTCAGGAACCCGGCTCTGTATTAATACCATTTTTCACAATGAGTTTTCATAAACTCTCAAAGAAATGGTAGCAAAACTCTGATTAATGTGTTTTTACTTCACTATATGCGAGTGCGATGGCCATCAATGCTGCAGCTTCCATAACCCATGACAAGGGATTCCACATAAAACCTAGGAACTTCAGAAATTTGTTCTCCTACATGATCATTTTTTTTTTCAAAAGAAGGAATTAGCAAAATACTCTCTTGTCCTTGACACTTTAGTTTGAAAAAAATATATATATTAAGAAAAGTGTTGTTGAGTACACGTTTCTCTTCAAGTCTGTTAGGACCAAATATGATCAATCTTTCTTCAGCATCTCCAGATAAAAGCCCTCGAGGAGTTGTTCTTAGGTGTTCAAAAACCTCCTCCAATGGCAGTAGACCCTGTCAAGCTCAAAAAAGCCCATTTTTTGACACTAAAGAATCTAAGAATATGAGTGACAATAAGGTAAGCACCACATATCATGTACCAAGTCAATTCCTTCTCTGTTGAAAGTATCAGGATCCAGTAATGGTTTGTCTAATTCCTCGGCCATGCTTAAAGCTTCAAAATTCCAAATGTACAGCTTCAAACTCCACGCTCCAGGATTTGATGGAGCTTGAGAACAGTAAACGAAACTAGAAATCCTTCAATGAACATTAACCAACGAAACAATTTGAAACCCATCAAAACACAAACTCAACCATTAGGTCCATGATTCTGATCGAAGGACTTACCATGGATCCGATACGGTGGCACGAAACCACTATTGAGGAGAAGAATACTCCAGGAACAGAGGCGAAACAGGGACCCTTAAAAAATGGTTAAGCAAATATTGAAACCACCATTCCATGGTTGACCAGTTGATGTAGTAAAGGGAAGAGTAGACTCTCCACTAACGGAAGCATCATAGTTTGTGAAGCAAGCAGAGAGAAAGAAGTGTGGTTGCACTTCACTTTTGTCTAACTAACGGTCACTCTCCCACTCACTTCCTCCGACTAACGATCCCATTGGTTTGGGCCTGTATTGTTTATATGGGCCGGATTCGAATAAGACCCCGTGTAAGTTCTTGTTGGTTGAGTCGGATCTCGACACTACTTTGGTATGTTTGTTACATGCTGCCTTTGTTATAAGCTCCGTTTTTTTTTTTTCCTCTTTGCGTTCAATAAGTTGAACTTTATTTGTTTCATTATGAAGATGCTATGGTATTATATCTCACATGATGAGAACATCCATCTAATTACTAAAAGTCTAAATCGGATCGGTCCTTATATATATATAAATGAAACATTGAAGGATTTTATATCCAAACAAAATAAAAATGTGACACTTGTTCTCTTCTCATGTTTGGTTAGACAATGATATAAACAAATGTTTAGCAATGGACTAATGGTATAAGAAAATTGATCCGAGGATTAATAAAAGCGTCGACAAAGACGTAGATCAATAAATCTTGAGAGGATGTTGACTATTTGCCTTGGTCAACGCTGGTAAGTCTTGCTTTGTTTCGTCTGCCTATATTCTACTTGTATTGCCAAAATGTTTTTTCCTTCTTCTCTATCGGTTTCTTGTTCTCACTATGATTGATGAGGGCATGAGTTTCAAAGCCAAAGGTCTTGTGAGAGCTTCATCAACCACACGACCAATACCACCTCTGAGTTCTCACATGCTTGGCTTACTGCTTCTCTGTGTTTTCCCCTTATTTCTTACAGTTTCAGAAGCTGTCTGTAACCCGCAAGATCAAGAATCTCTACTGTGGTTCTCCCGAAACATTTCTTCTTCTGTTTCTCCTCTAAATTGGAGTCCATCCATCATCGATTGTTGCTCATGGGAAGGAATAACCTGCAGTGATTCCCCTGATAATCACATCACTGCAATCTCTTTGCCCTCTAGAGGACTTTACGGCAACTTCCCTTTCTCTTTTCTGCATCTCCACCATCTCTCTCGACTCAATCTTTCTCATAACCATCTCTCCGGTCCTCTCCTGCATGATTTTCTTTCATCCCTTGATCAGCTCATAGTTCTTGATCTTAGTTACAACAGCTTCAGTGGTGAGTTCCCACTTGAACAAGCATTTGGAAATGGAACAAACAGATTCTTCCCAATCCAGACCGTTGATCTGTCAAGCAATTTTCTCCAAGGCGAAATCCTCAGTACTTGTGTTTTTCTACAAGGAGCCTTTAACTTAATCAGCTTCAATGTCAGCAACAACAGCTTCACAGGTCCAATCCCCTCATTCATTTGCAAGAGTTCACCGAAGCTCAGCAAGCTGGATTTCTCCTATAATGATTTTAGCGGCCATATCTCCCAAGGATTAGGAAGATGCTTGAGGCTAAGCGTTCTACGAGCAGGCTTCAACAATCTCTCTGGTGACATCCCAAGAGACATCTACAGTCTTTCCGCGCTGGAGAAACTCTTTCTCCCAGCCAATCATCTTTCTGGAAAGATTGATGATGACATCACCCGGCTCAGGAAACTAACGTCCCTTGAGCTTTACGCTAATCACCTGGAAGGAGAAATACCAACGGAGATAGGTAAACTCTCCAGCCTGCAAAGCCTCCAGCTCCATATAAATAACCTCACTGGCACAGTTCCGCTTTCTCTTGCAAATTGTACTAATCTCGTCAAGTTGAATTTGAGGCTTAACCGGCTGGAAGGAACCTTATCAGAGCTCGACTTTTCCCGGTTTCAGAGCCTTAGCATTCTAGATCTCGGAAACAATAGCTTCAGCGGCGAATTCCCTTGGAGAGTTCACTCCTGCAAATCTCTAACGGCGATGAGGTTTGCAAGCAATAACCTAACAGGACAGATATCTCCTCAAGTACTGCAGCTCGAGTCCCTATCGTACCTGTCTATTTCAGACAATAAACTGATGAACATCACAGGCGCTCTCAGCATTCTGCAGGGCTGCAGGAAGCTGTCCACTCTCCTCATCGGAAAGAATTTCTACGACGAAAAAATTCCAAGCGACAAAGACTTCATTTCCTCAGATGGATTCCCTAATCTCCAAATATTTGCCAATGGTGGATCCAGACTGAGAGGTAAAATACCAGCTTGGCTGATCAATATAAAGAGCTTACAAGTCATGGACCTGTCCTACAACCAGCTCGTAGGGTCAATCCCTGGTTGTTTGGGAACTCTTCCACACCTATTCTACGTCGATCTCTCAGCAAATCTTCTTTCAGGAGAGCTGCCAAAGGAGTTGTTTCAACTCAAGGCTCTCGTGTCCCAAAAGGCCTACGACGACACAACAGAAAAGAACTATCTAAAGCTGCCTGTTTTTGTCAATCCCAACAACGTTACAGCTCATCAGCAATACAATCAGCTGTCTAGCCTCCCACCTGCGATCTACATCAGAACGAATAATCTGACAGGAAGCATACCGGTCGAGGCTGGCCAGTTAAAGGTTCTTCACGCCCTCGAGCTTTCTCATAATTGTTTATCCGGGAGCATCCCACAGGAGTTGTCAAACCTCACCAACTTAGAGAGGCTAGACCTCTCCAACAATAATTTATCTGGTAGAATCCCTTGGTCGCTAACAAGCCTCCACTTCATGTCCTACTTCAACGTGGCGAACAACACTCTAGAAGGGACAATACCCACAGGAAGTCAGTTCGATACTTTTCCAAAAGCACATTTTGAAGGAAACCCTTTGTTGTGTGGTGGTGTACTGCTCAGTTCCTGCCCGGCTCCAACTCAGCCACCTGCTTCAACCACAGATGAAGAGGAGTTAACCAGAATATTTACAATGGGAGTTGCCACTGGATTTCTTGTTACCTTCAGTTCGATCTCACTGGTGCTTTGTTGCTATGTTGGTGTGATATAATAGATGAACGACCCCATGCTTTTACTATATGTGTATAATAAAGTAGCGCTGGTTTAGTCTGATGACTTATAGGTGGGTTATACTCTCTATGTCTATACATACAATGGGATATATCAAAATCATCACTCACTGAAATACAATGGAAAAGGAAATAAGAATATTCGAACAACTGAAAAATGAGACCAAAATCAAGACCAAATCACATCAATCCGAACCACTGAAATTGAGAATTTCGGAATCACAATTGAAATTGGCAGTGCAGAAACGAGGTACTCTATTAGAATCACATTGCAAAAGAAAACACTAAAGAGAAGAACCTGGTGGCGTCGTATCTGGAAATAGAGAGGAGAGCGAAATTCATAAGGATAGATTTCTTGTCGCTGGAAAACGAAATAACAACATTCTCATAGTGAATTGAATAATAATATTACTAAATCTGACTTGGCTGTAATTTACATCATCCGAGTTGGCCATTTGCAAGTAAGAAAATCAAAACTGGAAAGTAAATTTAAGAAAATTTCAAGAAGGACACACAATCAAGAAAAAAGTCAAACAAAATAAATAGTAGGACTTGGCTTTCTCTCATTACCACTATGGCACTATCACATGTTTAGTGTCGCTTCCACTTGCCGTAATTGATTAGAAAACAAATCCTGCCTGAAACAAAACACACAAAACAAAACGCAGCAAAGTATTAACAAATGACATAAGAAACTTCATCAAAGGTAATTTAATAACAAGAAGTTTGCTTCGGTCTGGTGATGCTTGTCTGACTATTTCCCTAGGCCAGCTCTGGAACTGACGAGAAGTTTTCTTTTTATCTGTCTTGTTCTTCTTCTCGCTACGATAGATGAGGAAATGAGATCCAAAGCCAAATGTCTTGTTGTGAGACCATCAACCCAAAAACCTGCGCTACCTCTGACTTATCACATGCATATCTTCCTCCCCTGTGTTCTTTTCCTATCTGCTATCTTCCTTACAGTTTCAGAAGCTGCCTGTAACCCGCAAGATCGAGAATCTCTCCTGTGGTTTTCCGGGAATGCTTCTTCCTCTGTTTCTCCATTGAATTGGGATCTGTCCATTGATTGTTGCTCCTGGGAGGGAATAACCTGCGATGATTCATCAGAGAGCCATGTCACTGCGATTTCCTTGCCCTTCAGAGGACTCTCAGGCAATCTCAGTTCGTCTGTTCATAACCTACGTCATCTCTCTCAACTCAATCTTTCTCACAACCATTTATGGGGTCCTCTCCCGCCAGATTTTCTCTTGTCCCTTGATCAGCTCATAGTTCTTGATCTTAGTTACAACAGCTTCAGTGGTGAGCTGCCACATGAACAAGCATTTGGAAATGGAAGCAACAGGGTCTTCTCAATTCAGGTTCTTGATCTGTCGAGCAATCTTCTGAAAGGCGAAATCCTAGGTGGTTCTGTTTTTTTACAGGGTACTTTCAATTTAATCAGTTTCAATGTCAGCAACAACAGCTTCACAGGTCCAATCCCTTCGTTCATGTGCACGAGTTCACCGCAGCTCAGCAAACTGGATCTCTCCTATAACGATTTCACCGGCGTTATCTCCCAGGGACTAGGCAGATGCTTGAGGCTAAGTGTTCTACGAGCAGGCTTCAACGGAATCTCTGGTGATATCCCAAGTGAAATCTACAATCTTTCCGAGCTCGAGCAACTCTTTCTGCCAGTCAATAATCTTTCTGGAAAGATTGATGATGATATAACCCGGCTCAGGAAACTAACGTCCCTTGAGCTGTATGCCAATCACCTCGAAGGAGAAATACCAACGGACATAGGTAAACTCTCCAGCCTTGGCAGCTTACAGCTCCATATAAATAACTTCACTGGTTCGGTCCCGCTTTCTCTCGCAAATTGCACCAATCTCCTCAAGTTGAATTTGAGGGTCAATCGGCTGAGAGGGACCTTGACAGAGCTTGATTTTTCACAGTTGCAGAGTCTTAAGGTTCTGGAACTCGGAAACAACAACTTCACCGGTGATATCCCTCATACGGTTTTCTCCTGCAAATCTCTCACAGCGATCAGGTTTTCAGGAAACAAATTAACAGGACAGATATCTCCTCAAGTAGCGGAACTTGAGTCCCTATCGTACCTGTCTTTTTCAGACAATAAACTGACGAACATTACAGGGGCTCTCAGCATTCTGCAGGGCTGCAGGAAGTTGTCCACTCTGATCATGGCAAAGAACTTTTACGACGAAACAGTTTTAAGCAATGAAGACTTTCTTGCCCCAGATGGATTCCCTCAACTCCAGATACTTGGCATGGGTGGATCTAGACTGAAAGGTGAAATTCCTGCTTGGCTGATCAAACTGAAGAGCTTACAACTCATGGACTTATCCCTTAACCGATTCGAAGGGTCAATTCCTGGATGGCTGGGAACTCTCCCAAACCTTTTCTACATGGATCTCTCAGATAACCTACTTTCCGGAGAGCTGCCAAAGGAAATCTTTCACCTGAGGGCTCTGATGTCTCAAAAGGCCTACGACGCAACTGAAAGGGACTATCCAGAGTTGCCGGTTTTTATGAGTCCCAATAACGTTACCACCAAACCAGAATACAACCAGCTGTCTAGCCTCCCACCTGCGATTTACATCGGAAAGAATAACTTGACTGGAAGTATACCAGTTGAGGTTGGCCAGTTAAAGGTTCTTCAGGCCCTCGAGCTTTCTCGAAACAATTTGTCGGGCAGCATCCCACATGAACTGTCGAATCTCACCAACTTAGAGTGGCTAGACCTGTCCAACAATGGTTTATCTGGTAGAATCCCTTGGTCGCTCACAAGCCTCCATTTCATGTCCTACTTCAATGTGGCGAACAACACTCTCGAAGGGCCGATACCCACAGGAAGTCAGTTTGATACTTTTCCAAAATCATGTTTTGAAGGAAACCCTTTGTTGTGCGGTGGTGTACTGCTGACTTCCTGCAAGGCTACAGCTCAGCCGCCTGCTACAACCACGGATAAAGAGGAGTTAAGAAGAACGTTCATTATAGGGGTTGCTATTGGGTTTATTGTTTCCTACTTTCTTACTGGTACTTTTTTTGTTATGCGATGGGCATAAAGTTTCAATGATTTTACTAGTTAAGAGTCTGTCCCAAGTACAAAAAAAGTTTAAGGTTGGCTATGCTGCTCCCTGTCGTGTGTATATAAACTCTGCAGAAAGGGAATGGAGATCACTCAGACTTTATCTAAGCTCTGGATTTCCTTGATCAAGATCCTAAATCTCTGTGTATTTTCTAATATATGAAACATCAGTTAACTACAGTTGGACCGTATCATATAATAGCTGATTTGATGACCAAGGAGTCTAGTGGGTTTGTTGACTTGGAGTCTATAGCTATCTCAAGGAAAGACGCCAAATTCAAGACCATCGTAATCGTAAAACAAGTTTAACCCAGAGGACGGACCCAACGTATTCCACTAGTTCTTAGATGACAAAATTCTCGCGAAACAGCAAAAATAGAAGAACCTGGATGCATCGTATCTGGAAATGAGAGTCGCAATAGGGACCGCGAAATTCATACTAATATATTTCTTCTCGCTGGTGAACAAATTGAATTTAGGGTTCTCTCACTCACTGGGAAAGAAGTTAGATTTGTTCATTGTTGGGTCAATTTCATATTTTTCAAATTTACAATTTGTCGCCTTGTTTTTTTTTTTTTTTCATTGCAAACATTGGATTAGTAATTAATATCTCAGTTACACCCTCTTATTACATTATTACTGTTAAAATCACCCACTGAAAAGGAGAACAAANAGCCCCCCAGAAAAAGAAAAAAAAAAAAAAAAAAAAAAAAGAGCGAAACAAAAGAAAACCAGTCCGGACCTGCCGGAAAAAAAAAACGTAAGAACTGACGCCGTGAGATTCCTCACCGGCGGAACATTGATAGAAAGTTAATAACTCTAACCAGTCGCTGTAGCTAAAACCCCAAATACGTTAAGAGGGAAAAGATGCCCAAAAGAGACCCCAGTGAATCAGAGATGGACGAAAAATACAACATTAGCAATTATTAAGTTTAATCTTCCATAAAACTGATTAGTGATCCTCTTGATCGGTGTACGAGCGGAGGAGCATTGTGGCGCAGAGTCGAATTATACAGAGACGAGCATGTTGTTGTTTAATCATAGAAGAGCATTTGGAAGTGAAGCTGTTCCTGTTTTTCTTCGCCAAAAATCCAGCCATGTTTGGGAATTGATTTCGATCCGGATGAAGGAAAATTCATGAATCAACTCTTCTATTTATATGATATAGATTCTCCGAGACCAATTTATATTCGAGTTTTTTTCTTTGGATTTGAAGAAAGCCTGAACTTGGTCTTGTTTTAGGCTCGTAAAAAAAAAATCTAGGGATTTTGCGCGTGAAGCTAATCTCGCCGTACAACGATGGAGTATCAAACACATTTTCTCAACTTTATTCTATCGATACGGAAGATTTTGTTTGAGGATAAAAAAAAAAAAAAATCAACACTTAACTTCGGTTTCAAGTTTGTCTTTTTTTCGTTTCCTGTGTTCTTTTATCTTGCTGGATAAGTAAGCCTGTTTATGTTCAATGAATGTCAACTAGTTTATCAGAGCCAAGAAGTTTCTAGGAAGATACGTTTATGGATTTCCTCTGAATCAAAACAAAATATCCATAGATTGTCACTTAAATGATCTTCATAAACAGAACTAAATCTTATTTTATTTCAAGAGAAAGAAAGATCTTAGCTGTTATCTACTTCCTTGGCTCTCTCTGTTTTGTTCTCTTGCAAAATATTTCTGAACAATGTGTTGCGTATGTAATAACTCCAGAGATCATTAGAGACTCGAGTGATGAATCAGATAGAATCAACAATTCTACATTACAATCTATATCTATATCGAACCAGACTGAACCGGATTTATTTGCTGACTTCAAGGTGATGCAACAAAGTCGATTTCTGCAGAATATCAAGAAATGTTCATATGAGAATCAGAATAAGTAAATGAATGTAGGAGTGTGTGTGTGTGGATACGGACCTTTGGAGGAGTTATCTTCTTCAAGAGGAGTTTCTGAAGTAATGGAAGAGGAAGAGGGGCTAGTTGATTCCCGAGCTTCGAAAATCATGGCAACAACTTCTCTCATAGTTGGTCTACTAGCTGGAGAGTTGCTTGTGCAGAACAGTGCAATCTTTAGAACAAGAGACATCTCATGAACCGTTCTCTTATCATTCGTATCAAGCCTCACATCAAACATTTCAATCGTTGGAACCATGTTACGTATTGATCTTCTAACCCAAGTCACTAGATCACCTCCTTGCTCCAGCGGTTGCACAGGAGGCTTCCCTGTTATCAGCTCCAAAAGCACAACTCCAAAGCTATATATATCGCATTTCTCTGTCACCTTCATCGTGTAAGCATATTCTAAAAAAAAAAACATGACTCAGATAATGTCACACAAGGAAAGAGACTTGTCATTGTTAATGTTAGACTCACCTGGAGCGATGTATCCGTAAGAGCCAGCAACAGCTGACATGGACTTTGAGTACGAGAGATCAATCAACTTAGCCAGGCCAAAATCTCCCACATGAGCCTGGAAGAGCTCATCAAGAAGAATGTTGTTGGATTTGATGTCGCGGTGTACTATTTGAGGTCTGCAATCATGATGGAGGTAACAGAGACCCTCTGCAGCACCGAGCGCGATTCTATACCGAGCATTCCAATCCAACAAGCAGGTCTTCTCGCCTCGCTGGAGCTGTTCTCCGAGACTTCCCTTTGACATGTACTCATACAAGAGAAGATTCGAGTTCTGGTGATAGCAGAAACCATACAGCTTCACTATATTCCTGTGCCTTATCTTGCCAAGCGTTGATATCTCAGCTCTGAAGCTATTATCAGAGCTAGCTCCTTCGCCGCGAGAATTCAGCTTCTTGACGGCTATCACTTCACCATCTGACATTTCAGCTTTGTAGACTGTTCCACAAGCTCCTTTCCCTAAAACCATGTCCTCAGAGAAGTTTCTAGTTGCATCCACAAGTCCCTGATATGTGAAACCTTCTTTAGGGAAGTAGTAGCTGTCCATGACATCTGGTTTTGTCTCATCCTCAAGAGCAACAAACTCTGGCTCGCGCCGCTTCATCGCCCAGCAGATAGCAAGAAGAGTGAGGAGAGAAACAGAGCCGATCACTATACAAGCGATTGTCAAGATCTTTTGCATCTGTGAACCGTTCTTGAACCAGCTCAGCTTTGAACCAGAACGTTGGACAAGTGACTCGCAGTGGCTTCTATGAGGGTTACACAGACCGCGGTTTCCGGCGAAGTTCGATGAATCCATCCGCTGGAAGACTGGTGTGTCTGGTACTGTTCCTGCTAAGTTGTTGTTTGATATGTTGCAGATGAGGAGGCTCATGAGATTCCCAATTGATGCAGGGATCTCACCTGCGAGCTTGTTGTCGTTGAGGTAAAGTATCTCCAACATTTGAAGGTTTCCTAAACTGTCTGGAATCTTGCCGGAGAGATTATTGTGACTCATGTTGAGAGAGATTTGCAGAGAGGTTAACTTACCAAGCTCCACAGGGATGGTTTCAGACAAGAGATTTCCTCCTAGTTGTAGCTCCATGAGCCGAGTAAGATCTCCAAAGCTATGTGGAATCTCTCCGGTCAATCTATTATCAGACAGCTTCAGAATCTCTAGATTCACCAACTGACCAAGCTCTTGTGCTATGTCCCCGGAAAACTTGTTGCCACTAAGGTCAAGCCTCTGGATAGTGACACAACTCCCCAACTCTCGAGGGATGTGACCTGTGAGCTGATTGGAGGAAATGTTGAAGCCAACAATCTTTGTGAGATTCCCAATCTCACGAGGGATTTCGCCGGTGAAATTGTTGTTAGCTAGACGAAGTCTCTCTAAGTTCTTGAGCTTTCCAAGATCGTCTGATATATTCCCTGATAACATGTTTTGGTGAAGCTCTAACGCAGAGAGGTTCTGAAGATTGAATAACTCAACGGGAAGGTTTCCTGTTAGCTTGTTATCTCCTAACATCAGCTTTGTAAGAGACTTGCAGGTTTTGAGATCGTCCGGGATGTTTCCTGATAACTTGTTTGAGCCAAGACTCAGAAGCATCAGCTTCTGGAATCTGCACAAGTGAGAAGGAATTGAGCCGGAGAGAAAATTTGCAGACATGTCGAGAACAGAAAAGTTGCTGTAGAAACCGATAAGAGGAGGGATCGTCCCTTCAAGATGGTTGTCAAAGAGTTGCAGATCTACAAGGTAAGTTAAATACTGAAGCTCTAGTGGGATGGTACCGTTTAGGCTATTGATAGACAAGTCTAGCTTCTGCAACAGTGCCAATTCACCAAGCTCACTAGGAATTGGACCTTCAAGATTGTTCTCAAAGAGATGAAGTAATTGGAGATTTATAAGCATACCAAACTCTCTTGGGATGAAACCGGTTAATTGATTCTCTGAAAAGTCTATCTCCATTGCATCTGTCAAGTTTCCGATTTCTCGAGGTATCTCTCCGGTTAACTGGTTCGTGTAAAGGTACAGCCTTTTCATCTTTGCTAGGTTTCCGATCTCTCTTGGAATCGATCCAGTGAAGTAGTTTTCGTGCAGCGCAAGCAACTCGAGACTGGTGATGTTACCTACTGAAGAAGGTATCTCTCCGGACAAACGGTTTTGCCAGAGTATCAAATCAGTAAGATTCCGAAGGTTCTCGAGCTGGTTAGGGAGAGAACCTTCAAGAAGATTCTCTGCTAATCCAAGTACCTTAAGGCTCACGCATCCGCTGATTTCGGACGGAATCACACCGGAGAAGGCGTTCCGTCCTGCCCTAACGACCCTGAGCCGTCTCAACTTCCCTATGGAAGAAGGGATCACACCTGTGAGGTTGTTGCTGTAGATCACAAGCTCTTGGAGCGAACTCAAGCTACCGATAAATCTAGGGATTGAGCCCAAGAGATAATTCTCGCATAGATAGAGCTTCTGAAGAGTGTTGATCATGGTTAGCTGAATTGGAATCACTCCATGGAACCTGTTGGTGCAGAGAGCAAGAACCTCTAGGCTTCGACAGAGAGATAAATCTCTAGGGATTGGACCGGAGATGAAGTTGGTGGAGACATTCAGTTTCCTTAAACCATGAAGCTTGCATATGAGAGGAGACAGTGTACCTGATAGATTCATCTTACTGAGATCGACAGAAGTTACGGTTTTGAGATGTGTACACGCGATTCCGGTCCAGCTGCAGGGATCTGAATCTGAACGACTCCAGCTTCCGAGATGGCCATTGGAGTCGTTAAGAAAAGCTTTAAACTCCAGAAGAACGCGTCCTTCTTCGTTCAGTGATCTCACTGAGATGAAGGAGAAAGAGCAGAGAATCGATATCGCTAAGAAACATACCCTCTCTGTGACGATACCAACCATTTTTACAAGTTAGCTTTTTGGTAACAAAACAGAGTGGTCTCTGAATTTAGCTTCTTCTCATCTGGAAAAATCTTGAGGAGACGAAAAGAATGACGGAACATCAATTTTGGGAAATTCACGGAATGGTTAAAAGGTAAAAAGTTTTGATTTGATGGAGGAAAATAAATACTGACCTTGATTGATGAAGAAAAGACTATCTACGGAAACACTTGGAAATGTCTCTGTTTTTGTCTCTAAAAGTCAACTCTGTTTTAATCCTCTTTGTCGACGACATCTTCTCTTTTCTCCGATTTCGTTTACCATAATTTTCAGCTGAAAGTGGTTTCAAATCACGTGATGGTGATCTGGGTTCGTACAGATCCATTGAATTAAACAAAAATTGGATCCTTTTAAGTGTTTCTCTAGGTTGTCAATAGAAGAAGAAAAAAAAGAACAGAGGATCTTGATTGTTGGGACGGTGAGGATTTGATGAAGACGACACGTGAAAAAGGATGACTCAGGACAATGAACTTTAAGTGTATCTGTTTGCTTTTTGTGTTTTAATTTCTTGGTGATGGGTGAGAGAGCGCGTTGGTCTGTGAGCTCATGATGTTTATCGTTGACCGTTAGGCCACGCACAAGTGGAAGTGATTGCTGTCTTTTTCGCGCCCATCTTGTCTACTAAAACAATGCTCTCTTCCGCTTTTACCCCTCTCTCATCTCTTGGACAGGGAATTCTCAAAATATTACAAAATAATAATTGAAAAATTAGTTCAGTTCTAAACTGCATGAAATCGAGAACAGATAAAAAAAAATAGATTTGATGAAGATAATGATAAAATAGTCTTTTTAGTTTACTAATAATGCTATTATTGGAGCTTATCAAATTTTGGACTATGGATGTTAAAACTTGAATGTACATGCTATATTATGGTATATCCCATCATTATATTTTGTATAACTTACTGAAATATGCCAATTTTTTTAGCAAGAAATATCAGATTCCAAACCATCAAATCTACTGTTCCTAGCCAAAAACATGTTTTTGCTCAAAATTGGCACAAGGATGTCCAACCACATATATGCAATCCCATTAGTTGGCATTTGGACAGTCTTCATCTGGATATATTACCTTGGCCAGCCTCATCTTTCTTCCACACATTGAGTTTTTATATAGCCCAAAGACATATCCACATATCCACATTAACAACCCACATATCCCCTTTCTCAGGTTTTCTCTAGCTTCGTTTACCGATTCAAGGACTGTGACTTTGATATCGTCACCTCTGTGCATGAGCGAGGGTGGTTTACGAGCGACCATCTGAAAATTGTAGGATTAAAGAATTAAAACAAAGAAAAGTAATTAAATTCGAAAAGACCCAATCTTTATCTCAGACTTACTCTCGATGATGGTCAAGAAGAACAAACGAAAACCCAAAAGATGGATTGCACTCTTCTCTTTTTATCTCTCCTCTCTTTCTCTTTCTTTTTCTCTCCCTCTCCCTCGACTCAACTTAATTCGTGATTCGTGGCGGAATAACCAAAAATCTTTCACAAAGAACAATCAACTGTGAGAATCAACGATTGATTTAGGAATTCGAAAAGACCCAATCTTTATCTCAGACTTACTCTCGATGATGGCCAAGGAAGAACAAACGGAAAATATGGATTGCGCTCTTCTCTTTTATCTCCCTCGAAAAGAAACACCCAGAAGATAGAATGCTACGAAGCTCTCCTCTCTTTCTCTCCCTCGACTCAACTTGCTCAAGAAGAAGAACGAAAATACCCAAAAATGCCGTTACAAGAGATCAAGACGATCTTTTAAACAAAACAGAGCGCAGTATTGAAATACCATAACCGATAATTGAATTCCGGTTTAACTGGTTGAAATTCAAGTGTATATATTATTTAATATTTTAAACACTAGATTTTTTAATATAAATCTGTTATCAATATTAATAATTGAATAGAATAAATTGTATAATCATAATAATTTTCAAAGAAAATCTGTATAAGTATATGTATAAACATAAATTTCATTTATCAAGTAATAAATATAAAATGTTAAATACCAAGAAAAACTTATTTGAGATGTCGAGAAAACATTTTTAGTTACTATTATAAATGTATTAATCTCATTTTATCTAAATTTGAATGTGATAACCCGATCCATTATTACATATTATGTATTTTTAACCATTCATTTAATCCAACTATTAAAAAGGTTTGAAAGATTTATTTTAATCTTGTGTATACATTTATATAAGTTTTAATATATTGTCTAATATTTTTCTCTTTTTCATTCATTTTTTCCATCTTTGAAGATCGACTCATTTTATCTTCCTCTATCTACTATACTTTCAATTTCTCTTCATTCACATGTAACACATTGTATTGCATATTGATTCCCAACCTACTTCTGAACTATATACTTTTTTAATCTTTATGCATTTTTTTTCTTTGATTAGTTGCATATACTTATTGTTGACTTTTAGAATTAAAAAAAAAAAAAGTTCAGTTGAGATTTCAAAACAATTTTATACATAAAGTATGTTAATTATGAATCAAATACATTCTAAATTTTTGTATGTATATTATCTTGAAAAAATAGTGTTTTATTTCTGTTAACTTTTTTTGAAAATTTTGCATATAGTGTAACAAATAAACTTGTAAGTTATTATATCCTTATTAATTTGTAAATCTTCAATATAAATGTTGATTCATTTACTATTTTAAACGTGATATTATGTTTTAACTTCAGCGTTATGTGAAAAACAAAACTCTATAGCAAAACGAGACTGGCTTCATCAAAAGATCATGATTAATTGATATTAGGAACCAACGTGTTATTGGAGCATATGTTAAGATTTAAGGGAAAATTGGCAATTTACCCCAAAAAAAACTTCTTCTTGTCTTTTTACCCCTTTTTTTNGAACAAAATTTTTAAAATTTCTAAAAATGATATTAAAACTGTATAGAATGTTTGAGATTTCTTAGATGTTTTTTCATGTTTATAAAATTAATTGAAGTTTGCGTCTACGAACTTCGATTGTCAAAGTAGAATACGATTTCTACCATTTACATAGACGTCTAGCGATCGTAGAAAATGAAATCTACGAGTTGTTTATACTTCTACCGTTTTGTAGAAT
>OVBJ01001429.1:0-28425 GCA_900406535.1 Noccaea bulbosa | reverse complement strand
ACAACGGTAGTAATAGTAGGCTTGAGTAGTTGATACTGCAAAAGCGTGTTACCAACTATCCTTAAAAGCATGGTTTTTCACCTTCAACCACCATCTGCTGCTACTTTGACTGCTAATGCGACTGTGAGATTAGAGAGAGATTAGAGAGTTAGTTGAAACAGTAAGTTCCAAATAAATAGAAAGTCTTTGGAAGATACCTGGAACCAAGTTCCTCCACTGCTTGTACTAGAGTTGATGTCTCTGTAAGAGAGAATAGTGTCCTGTTTCTGCACTGGTTCAAGCTTGAAAAAGGAACCATTTGGTTTAATCATCAAAATCATCTACTCTGGACCTGAGATCACATGATTCGAATAAAACTGTAACTTCAATCGATATTACAATACAAATTCCAGTATTCATAGACAAGAAAATTCACTTCAACACAAGAGAAACCAAATAAGAACCAAACCAGTTGAATCAGGCTCCAAGGTGAACTCAAGGGCTAGATTTTCTCTAGAGGAAAGACCAATCATCTGTGATAGAGTGCTGTTGTCATCTCCGACATCCTTCCCTTGGAATAGCACTCCAATACGAATTCCATGATCGAGTAAAGCACTTACAGCCTCCATCACCCTCGTCTATAACCAAAAGTGGCAAGTATTATTTTAGTGTGTCTGCAGAACCAAAACATCTAAAAGAGAAAAACAGGGAAAGAGAAGGACCTTATCATCCCTACATCATGGTGGTGGGTATGTATCTATACATGAGAAAATTCAATACATCAAGAAAATTTCTCTTCTTCTCATTTTCTACAAGGAGAAGATTTTGAAAAATTTAAATACAAAATGTAAAACCTACTTTGGAAAATTCGAAGAATACACATAATTTTCATTTTCCGCAAAGGTAAAACAAGCCAAATCTTGTATTTTATGTTTTTGGCCAAATAATTTATCAGCTTTAGGACAGTTTAACTCTTAATTACAAACAGAAACTGACTTGAGCATGCGATCTTAAAAGTTCAAACATAAAAACAAATTTATACATTGCTTGATCCAACTTGTATAAAACGTTTGGGCCGAAGAGCCCACTTAGCATGGGTTTACGCGCGTGTCGTCAAGAGAGACTCAAGACATACGTTAAAATAATTCTACTTTTTAAGTTTTGACTCGTCTAAACAAATACCTTGGAATTTATATATTGTGGGACGTAACGACGTAACGTAATGCGAGTGTGCGAAGTTATGATCATTGAAATAAAGCTAGTCGCAAACCAGGGAAAAAAAATAAAAGATTACGAAAATATTTATATGTTTTCGACTATCGACATATAAAAAGTTTGAAGATTTCCTATACTACACTCCCCACAAACAAAAAAAATATACGAAAAACACATCGTATACAAACTACTTCTCACACAAAAATATATTAATGTATATGTGGTCTAGAAGAAATTTCCCACAGAGCACAAAAACACAAATTACCAATCTCGCGATCCGAGCCGTTGACTGGCATGATCACATCTGACGTCAGCACCAAACCCAACCCTTGATTTGGCAAGATCAAACTCCATCCACACGTTCTGCTGATGATGATGACCAATCACAAATGATTCTATTCCCAGGAGATCGGAGTTACCAAATGTGAAGCAATACACCTCATATTTCCCTTCCGACCCGGCTCCGTTTACCCGGTACAACAGCTTCTGACCCGACACGCTCATCTCCGCGCCACGAAACATTAAACTAACAACGGGCAAACCCGAGAAATTGGGCCTGGTTAACGACCCAACCCGGTAACACAGGTCCATGGTCCCTTGGAACACGAAATTTGGGTCGTCTACTACTCTGAGTACCGATTTGGTTTGCGCAATAAACTCGGTTTTTAAGGCGGTGTAAACCGGACCCATCAGGAAAGTAAACTGTGTACCTGAATCCACCATCGTCTGACCCGCCCCGGTATGGTCCGGTACGAACACGGATTTGGGTAGAGTCAGTAGCTTCGACCCGACCCGGATTCCTTCTAACTGGACCGTGTAAGCGACCCGGTCGTAATACGGTAACGGAGCGGTTTCGAGTATCAAAGGCGTGTATTGGATTGGACCGAGCCACGAGAAACTCGCGTCACCGAGAAGCAAAATACCGGAGGAATCCGAACCGGAGATGCAGTACGAGAATTTAGAGAAACCCAGCTGGTTAACGAACGATAAAGAGCCCCGGTTCATTCCCATTAAACCGGTCGATTTGGCGTCCTCCTCCGAATCGGAGCTTAAACCTGAGTCCATGCACCCGAATATGGTACCGGGTCGGGTCGAAGACCCAATTACGAACGTCTCGTGAGCTAAGTTGCCTTCGATTGAGGTAGCGTCAGCGTAGGAGATAGCCACGTGGCAGAGGTGGGTCTTCGGATCGCATGAGGCGGGTATGGGCAAATCCCGGGTCCGAGTCCTGCAAATTGGCGATGAGCAAGGTAAGGGCGAGTACGACGAGGACTTAACCGGGTCAAATACGGATCCTAAGTTGGGAGATTTCTTGCAGTGAAGCCACGAGAGCTCGCTTCCGGTGTCAAGTACCATCGAGATGTTTTGCGGTGGAGAGCCGACGGAGAGAGAGACGGTGAGAGTGACATTATGTCTGAAAGAAAGTTTGTCTGAAGGAGACTGAGGAAGATTCTGAGTTTTGAGAGAGAAGAGGAGTGTTTGATTTGAAGACGATATCTTGCAGAGCGCGAGAGGCAAAATCAGAAGTAGAACTGAAATTTGAAGAAATAAATTTGAAAGAGATGATGATGATGAAGCCATCATACAAGTCTTGACTCTTTGTTACATACTTGACGTCTTTAAATATTGTCATTCTTGTTTTTACTCTCGATTTCTTGATTACGAAATGCCCGGTTTGTTTCGGTTTACTCGAATTTTTGAATTTTTAGGTGGAAAAGTATTTGTATTAACTTCTAAGCAATAATATTAGTAGCTAGTCAAATGACTCAAATCCAATGGCCAAATTACTTGGGAAACTACAACAATACTATTCAGAAATCATGATCTTGTCTAATAAAAATAATCATTTCACGAAGAGCATTACGGGTTTGGTGTTGTCAATTTCATTTGAATATTTTTAGGGTTTTAGAGAGTGCCAAGTCTCGAGACAAAAGACAACTTAGTGGAGGAGTAGGTCTTTTTGGCTGTCTTTGTGGGTTCTGTTTGGTCTCTGTAGTTTCCATCAACTTTGTTTCTACTTTCTTTGTGTTCCCCCACTTCTACTGAATCTTGATATATATATTTTTTTTTTTTTTCTGTTTTAGGATGAATTTTTTAATGTTGTAATTGTATCATATTTTACTATAATTAAATAAAAAGAGAGATATCGTGTTAAGTTCTATTTGTTAAAATGCAATAACCGACCCACTAAAAGAAATTACAAATGGTGGAATTGTTCTTTTTGTTTTTGATTGATTTTGTTAATCTTTAAAGGCCAGTCTAATTTTGCAAAGTTGTTACAGTATGATTAGAATAGAAGGTTTAGCGATTTGACCAAAGCACCTCCTTAACATAACCCACAACCGACATAATACAATACATCTTTGCAGATGTCTTTTGTCATACGACTTTTTGAATAGTAGTATTTTGTTACCATACGTGAAAAGATGCCGTCCAAATTTCTACTATTCGATGAGACCGCAAAAAGATTGCGGTTAAATAATAGTTTTTAGTTTTTACATAAGAATTGGTAATGGTGTTTTGTTTTTGTTCTGTTTTCATTCCATATGAATTTGAAACAAAAACTGTGTTCTATCTCATTTCGTCCCGACCACGTACTGTCTCATCTTGTTTCTCATCACCTAACTAACCTACAAAAAGGTCGTAATATAACATTGCTGGTGTTGCCTTGGTCTTTGCAAAGTAAGTAAAATATCGCATTTTCTTATCCAGTTTGGAGTCCGGATCATCCAAAGCTAGCTGTTAAAAAACATACTATTATTTAAATATGAACTTGTAAAATATCGCATTTTCTAATCCGGTTTGGAGTCCGGATCATCCAAAGTTGTTAAAAAAACAGATTGTTTTTTTAATATTAAATTGCACAGTAACTACAAAAGGTTTAGAATGGTCGTAACACGTCAAACCGAGTCGTGCTTGCCTTATAGTATATTTAAGGATAAAAGAAAGTTGAATTATATATTGTAGTTTTGCAGGGTTAGTCAAAGTTGGCGAAAGGTGGAAGATGAAATCGGCGAAAAAGTTTGTCAAATGTAATGCTGGAGGCAACCCATTCGTAAGTCTTTCTCAATTCTCACCAACTCCTTCCTGTTGTGTTACCAAATAACTCAACGTCCTTTTTCCTAATTTCAACATGTACAAACAAATATATTTCGGTGTTTGGACAAAAGAGTCTCAACTAATAAAAGTATAAGAGTTTACAGCTGCAAGGTGATACTATTTTAGTGGTCAAAACTACACTTAAATCACACTACTGATTCCAAGGTCTTGACAATATATAACTCATAAAATCGAAGAAAATGAACATCATTGAAAAGAAAAAGTTGCAACTTAAGTAAGTATTTTATATATGTATATCGATCATCAATTTGAGTTATGTTATTTTCTATTAAGATCATTATTGTCTCACTACGTTATAGATTTTTCTTAGAGATTTCCCATCTCCCGCAATGGACGATCGATTTGCATGCGATCCACAAGGTTAACCTTGATATGCTGAATTCTAGACCCGTTTGTCACATAAAAGTGTTTAATATATGCTTCTACAATTCCCACGCTGCATTTTGGTGAGATAATTTCAAACATCTTCATCCCAAGACACTAAAAGTGCATTCATGGTTGAAGGCACTGTAGACTAATAATGATGTCTCATTTCCAATTTAATACTATCAGTGGGGGAGTTATTTCCTTTTTTTTTTTAGTTTTTGATATACTTAGATATTTTTATACATAAGAATAAGACTTTATACATTTTGGCATTGATTGATTAAACTGAGGTTTCTATTTATTCTGATACTCCTTTATTCGTGGTATTATAGAAACCATTGTCTTGATTTTCAAAAATTCAACGAAATTTTATTTTTTATCGACGATCGTCAAACAACCAACACCAAGGAAATAAAAACGAATTGTAGAAGTAAAGTCAACCTGACATAAATGCATTTTTTTGTATTATAATGTATGCAAGGCCAACAATTGCGTATGGGGACCATATTCTTCGTGTTTGTGTATTATGGTCTAATAGACTAATACGACTGAAATGAATAATCCAATATTTAGTTACGAGTGTGAAAATGACTGAAGCAAATCAACAAGAGACCCTAGACAAAATTTAGAGGTCACATGATCGAGTGCCGCTTGGTACAAAACCAATATTACATGCTGTGGTTTCGCCTAGGTGAATGTACGGACTTTGGCCCAGAACCTCTTTGTTAAAAAAAAAATAAAAAATAAAATCAATAAGTTACGAGTAGTTATGTGAACTAGCTAGTTTGTCCCATTTACAGTACCTCCTCATTCGGCTGCCAACTAAAATTTTAAAATAAAGTCTCTTGAGTTTACTATTTGGATTTACTTGCATGTATGTTAGTAAACTTACTGCTCATGTACAGAGATTTCATCATCGCAAAATTCATGGTTTTTATGTGTGTGCTAAACAGGACCTGTCCTAGGCAAGGTTGAGCAAACTCATGTTTTAGGTCTGCTCTCGAAATTCATAAAAGTTTTAGGGGCCTCAAGTGAAAATTATCTATCGCTATCACTTTCAGATAGTACTAATACAGCCCAAGTTATCTTAAACTGTTTAACAATATAGATCATGACAAAATCGTTACCAGGTACTATAAATTTACTGCCACTTATCCAGCCAATAGTAACTCAAAGCAAACATCGAGATGAGATTAAAAATGGAATTGTTGTTGTTGTCATGTTCTCTCTCTTAAAAATGTGATAAATAAACGAAAGAGTTTAAACAATTCTTGATGTTCATGTTCCCTTTCGTAAGTTTATTCTGTTTTGGGTTTCTACGTTCCAGGTTTCTAAGTGAGTCAAGTGACATCATACACTAGACCAAAACAAATCTTCTTGAATCCACCAAAGATAGGAACTTTCTCTTTTCATTTGTTTTCTTTTGTTTTGTCTATATTTTCTTTGGTACGCTCAACGCCTAAGAGAGATAGTATCATCATCAAAAACGAATCTCTCTTACGATATCAAGAGAAAAAAACAAGCTTCACTAAAACGGGAGCTAAGAAAAAACTGATGTTATCTTTCTTTTGTGCAAGAAAGANATTACAAACGAACCCTTTTTTTTTTTTTTTTGAAGAAAAAATTACCTATATGAGTTTTACAATCGAATTGTGACATGAAAGTCACTGGAGACGATGAAGTAATCGAGGAATTGAAGAATGCGATGCAGAATAAGAATATTAATGATCAAACTCAAACATTCCCTACAGGAACGTAATTAAAGCTTTTGTCACATATTTTAAAGTTCGTCCCATGAAAAAGCAATTTGGACGCAACCCTCGGTATGATGCTATTTTATGTCCCTCCATAACATTTGCTAACTATTGAAAACAGTAGACGAAACGAGTTACTTGAAGCAACACTATTTGAGAAAAGAAAAAAACTTATTGTCTAAATCAACTGTTTTTGATTTACCGAACTTGTTAGATGCTCGATAAGGGTTTTAGAGATGTGTTCAACGAATGATTCCAGCTACCATGATGTGCGAGTGACTAGTGTTTTCTACCTATTCGCCTTATGGTAGGGTGTTGACTGTTGATAATCCATCTTGGATACGATCTTGTAAACACGATCATAAGGCATGTAACCAGAAACAATTGTTTCATCTTGAAAGAAAAGTTTTATCATCTCCGTTGAGACCTGAAAATTCGCTTTTTCTTAAGATATGATGGATTTACAAAACCCAAAGACGCTCTGCATATTAGGTAATCTTTTATATGATGGAAAACAACAAAGACCCAAAAACAGTTTCAATACTTGTGACAGAGTAATACTAGTGCATTGACATAGCAAACACAAAGGGCATACACAAATCTATTTAATGAAAAATAATAGCTAACCTACAAAGGCCGTCTCCAATAATCGACTGCATTATCAGATGCGTTGTATAACTCTATTATTATTGCCTTCTTTCACGTTTTCTGTAGTTATTGTCCACACAATAATTGTTCCCTTTTTAAGATTCTCTAGCCTGCCTCTAGCCTCTAGCCTCTAGGTGATATCATATCATTTTGTACTGTGACTTGTCCGAAGTTCGAGGATTATGTGGCTTTTCAATATTGGCAACACATAACTCTGGGTAGCTGTGGAAATAAACCAGAGTTAAATACTAATATAGAAAATGTTGTCAGAATTCTAGATTGTTAACTGTACGATAAGTTTTAAAAGGTTTTGGCTCCCGATTTTTTTTTTTTTTTTTTTTTTTTTTTCCCCGAAGAAATATTGTGATTAGTAAATTCAACAAATCGCAGAATCATTCAGATATTCCATATATTCACAAGGCCAAAACAATCATTAATCTCCTCCAAAATCAATTATCCGATATATATTATCTACACTCTCACTTCACTTTCGACTAACGATTTCAACTATCAATCTCACTTCACCACTCGGTCACCTAAAACTTTTGTATCAATTCACTCGCATAATTCAAATTTGTAGGAAAGAATATAATCATTACACTGGCAAAACAAAAAATAATCTTAAAAACGAACAGACGAAATTTCCCTTTTTTAAACAGAACGGTGTTTTTTTCTTTCTTTTCCATGTGTTGTTTACCTGAGGGCGATAATTCTAGTTATCTCACGCTAGCCAATTTCGTCTCCTTGAGGACGACGACGCAGTATTGAACAGAGAAAACGATGATCTGCTCCTACGGGTAACCCGTGATCTCGACCCGGACCCTGATGATGTTACTGCAGCTATGGATCCAGATGACCCGCTGAAACATCCGAACAGTCTCATGATCCGACCCGCAAACCCGCCGGCTCTCTCTCTACTATCTCCATCTCTTCCTCCTCTACTCGAACCCCACGCTACTCTTCTCGGAAGTCTCTCGTCGCCTAGTCTTCCGCCGTCAACCTCCGTGTACACCACCGGCATCATTCTATCTCCTCCTCTCCATCCTCCGGGGATTCTCCCCACTGCGAATCCTCCACCTGGTAACCTCCAAATCGTGAGTCCTGCCGCAGAGTCTTCCTCTTCCTCATGTGCTACTACGGCGGAACCGGCGGTGGCAGTTACAGCAGCAGCACCGCTTACGTCGGTGATATCCTCAGCCGGTAGCTCGTGGCGGCAGACCGGACAAGAGTTTCTAATTTCAAGCCATGGAAGGATGCAATCGGGATGGTAGATGTGGTTACACGGCATCTCCCGAGCAGCGGATTTCAAAACGAAGTTCTCTTTGCAGACTGCGCAGTGAGATTGAGAATCCGATTGAAGATGAGTCGGATCGATTTCGATCACGGGCAAAGCTTCTATCGCCGATTTAGAAGCCGGCGGATGCTCACACGAACGGTTGTTCCGATTCGTATTGAGCTCGATCTGAGAGATCTGATCTAATAACCGATCGAATCCAGAACCTAGCAGAAACTCCGTCATACTCGGCGGCAACGGTCTAAGACCGGAATCTGTACCGTCGTCGTAATACATCTGGAAAGAAGACCGATCTAAACCTTCGGAAACATCGGAAGGACCAGATCCACGGAGAACAATCACCGGATTAGGAGACCGGTTGCTCCGCGTTCGTGTAACGGCGGCGACGGAGGGAGACGGACTGTTCTCCGCCGTGGAAGCGTGCATAGAGGAGGTAGAAGAAGGAGGGAACCTGGTGGGGCTGCGATGTTGGCTAGTAACACGGTGGAAAGAATCGGAAGGTGTGAAATCAACAGGCTCCTGGATATGCTCGAGGAAACCGCCGTCGCAATCAGGGCAGGAAATGGAATCGGCGATCCAGACGAATCGGCTACAGCTATAACACCAGTAAGATCCAGAAGCCATGGGAATAGGGGTCTGAAAGGGGGTGAAAAATCAAAATCTTCAGGAAGAAGAAGAAAGCAACATCTGGAGATTTTGATTGACTAAAAATTGAGTTTTCGAATCGAATCGAGAGGAGAGAGAGAGAGAGAGAGAGAGAGAGAATGAAGGCGGGTCTTGGATTGTCTTAACAAGAAGGATACAGAATTGGCGTGCACCCAACCGTCCTTTTCGTGTGCTGTCACGTTCTCCTTCTCATCCCTCTTTTTTTCTTTTCTTTTTTGTTTTCGGTATTAAACCGTTTCAATTTCTTTCTTATCTCAGCGTTATTTTTTTCTTTCTCAGTTGTAACCTCGAATTAATAACTATTTAATATTTACCAAAAAAGCAACGGATTTTTAACGTAAAAAAAAAAAAAATCTTGCACTTATGAAAGTAAAAATGAAGTTGTGAAGAAATTTAGTATAGATGTTTCTTTTAAAAAAAAATTTAAAAGGAAATTCTGAATTTTATGTATAAGTTAGTTTATTTATTTAATATTATTTTTTTGTCGACATATAAGTTAGTTTATAAAAATGAGATTTCTTATTCTTTATGAATTTTATCGACATTATACTTTTCAATTTTCATAAATAAAATTAAGGAGGAAACTATTTCTTTCCACTTTGTTATATGTTCCCGCCAGTTACAGCAGTGAAGCCCATTCGACTATAAAGAATACAGCCCATTACACATAGAAAAGCCCATTATATCGTCTAATTGTAATCCCAATCGCAGAGTATCATTCTTCTTTCACTTGTTGTTGTTCCTTGAATTTTGGAGCCGACTTGATCATTTGCAGGTACGCTTGCTCTTTCCTTTATAACACCTTCTTCTTCCTTGCTGATTCTCTTAATGCCTAGTTGTTCCATTCGATATTTCATAGAACTTCTCTGGGTTTCTATTTATAACCTGGAGGATATTCAATTTCGGGTTAAATTAAATCATCCAAGTTCTACGGATATCTCTGGGATGAAACAGCCCAGATCTCGTTTTTCTGCCAGAAATCGAAACATATTTGCATATTTAGATTCTTGTTTTTTTTCTTTTTCTGGAGATTTCTTCTTTGAGTTTGAGTCTGATCCTTATTGCTCATAATTCAGTGGAATATCTGATTTAAGTGTCGTTTTTGTTTTCCCAATGTAAAAAAATCAGAGTCAGTTTCATTGTTTCTTCTCAATTTCCACAATCTCAAATCTCTGCTTCTATCCAATGGCTCATCATATACACTTTGCACATTTATTTTTGACTCGTGGATTGCTTTTTCACACACGTTCAAGACAATTATAGTTTCAGACCACCTAATCATTCCCTTCCACAGTCACTATCTCACCAGCAATCTATAAATGTATACACAACTTTCTTTAGGAAGAGATTTTTTTAATTGTTGACAATATATGATTTTTAATCACATGCTTTTGCCAACATTGTCCGTTTGCTTGCAAAATGTTTCCTTTATCATTCTTCTCTTGTCGATTTTCTGCTTCGTATCTGATTGTAGCTTTAGCTTACTTGTTACGCTTAAACTCTCATTGCGAGATTGAGATTTCCATGAAATAACTTAAGCTTGTTTGGTGTTTGGTCTTTTGTTAAAGAGAGAAGAAAAAAAAAAAAAAATGGGAGCTGCGAAACTTTCAGGGATGCAAAAGCAAGTGCTGAGTCTCTACAGAGGATTCTTAAGAGCAGCTCGTTCAAAGACAACACAAGAAGACAGGAAGAGAATAGAGACGATCGTGTCGTCGGAGTTCCGCCAGAAATCCAAGGAGGTCGACCGCAAGAATTTCCAGTACATAGAGTATTTGCTCCGGTTAGGTACTAAACAACTCGACCAACTCAAAAGCCCTGATATGGTTAGCATCTCCTCCATCAAGGTCGCTACATCATCTAAAACCTGATCATTTTGTTTTGCCTCAGCCTTTAGGCTTACTTGCTCAAGTGAGATCATATTGTTATGTAGTAGAATCATAGATAACAAAAGAGAGAGGAAGTTAATATATATATACACAACAAAATATGTGAATCTACTAATAATAATTATTCCAGTTTCGGGATTGCAAACATCAACTTGTGATGACTGATGAAGAAGAACTTCTTTGTAAGAATAAGAAATCAAAAATAGAGTTTTGTTTCTGTTTTAATATATTTGCTGAAAAAGGGTTGCGAGATGGTTTATGACAAGGCAATTTTACAATATCAATGTTTGCACATGATCATAAAAAAAAAAGGACAAGAACCAAATCCACTATTACACAATGAGTAAAAAAACCCAAAAGAGACAATAATAGGAAAAACTGGAAATTTTAATATAGAGAAAGCTCAAAAGTTGTAGACACAAGTTCCATCGTCACTTCTAGCCGTTGGATCAAAGTTTTTGGCCGCAGGATCAGTACACCCTTCTGGAACAGGCAAGTTTACTTGCTGGGCACTTTTTCCTGCAACAACAATACAAGTAAAACACCAAAAGTTCAGAAAAACCCTAAATTCCATTTACTTTTTGTCTCTCTCTTCCAAATGCATTGGCTAAACCACACACAAAGGAGCTTCAAACCTCGGTTTTACCGAAGAAAGTTCCGCGGCCAATGGCGTCAGCGTTTGCGTCTCCCAACGCAGCTTCATTGAGATATTGGTCAGCAAGTTGGACTCTCTTGACGTTCTCTTGTTCCATGACAAGCAGGTTTCCGTATTCCATAAGCTTTGCAAGTGTCATCTCCGGTTGCTCGAACACTGGAGCTTTTTCCCTCGAGTTCACTAGCCTCTTTCCGATCTTATCCACTCCAAGTCCTTCAACGAACTTCCTCACTTCATCATCGTACACTCTCGCCCTCAACGCACCGAAGAAATCTGTCCATAACACAAGAATCATGATCAGAATCTGCAAACACACGAGTTCTTGCTAAGGTAATCAAGATCTTGTTTTATTTATTACCGATGGACTGGCCAGGGAACTGATCAACAAGCGTGACAATGTCTTCGTCTTTGATCTTGTCAGTCCTGAAGATACCCTTGCAGACACCGATACGGTCTTCACGGGTCGGGGCCCAGTAGAACTTCTCCATACGTCCGTCACGGATGAGAGGAGCGTAGAGGGTGGAGAAATCGTTACCGGTGACGATGATGGGGACACGTGCGTTGTCTTCCTTGTTGTACATCCCTGGGAGCTGGACGTTTGTTGGGTTATCAGCAATGTTCATCAGCGTTGCGTTAACCATCTGGTTGTTGACAGTGTACTGAGTAGTTCCACCCATACGACCAGCACCAGCGTCAAGATCGTTGATAAAGAGACAACACATCTTTCCTTTCTTGATCATGTCTGCTGCCTCACGGTACCTTTGACGGATCAGCTTAGCTGGCTCTCCTGCGTTTCCGCTCTCAAGCTCTCCGGCACTCATCATGATTGGGCTGCAAGAAGTTTCAAACTTTTTTAGATGTTTGTTGGTTTTGATTCGAACCCGTTGCAGGTCGAGGATCGTTAGATAAGAAAATGGACTCACTTGATTCCCATCTTGGCCATGACAAGCTCACACTGGAAGGATTTACCTTGACCTTTGCCTCCCCAAATACCCAAAATAAGTGGAACCTATTCAAGAAAACAGAGCATTTCAAGATTAATAAAGTTGGAATCTTTAAATGTGTAGATAACTCAAAGTTTCACCTAAAGAAAAATGTGGTTAGCACCTTGATGTTAGGCAAGGTCAAGAAGTTCTTGGTGATGTGAACAACAAGCTTGTCCATGAAAGCAGGAGCAATGTATAATCCATCAATCATGTTGTCCAAGTGGTACCTATTTGAACAAGAAAACACAATTTGCTTTAAAACCACAGATTCCTAAAAGCTCTGGAACTAGTGAGAGAGATCTAGCTAGAGAGATGTACGCTTACTGCCTAAGGCCTTGGCTGATGTACTCGTAGGAGCTGAGGACAGCGTGGTGAGTTCCGGTTCCCATGGGAGCTTGGAAGACTGAGTCAACCATACCTTTGCCTCTGGTGATGTCTTGCTGATCATCAGATGTGTCGTAGGCAAGTCCAGCCCATCTGTCAGCCTCGGTTTGTTTCTCTTCATCCACTGCAACCACTTTGAAGGATCCCTTGCTCTTCTTGGTGCTCTGTGCGAATCTTGACCCTGTGACAACTTTCTTTCCCAAGAAGGCTGTAGCCGGGACTGAAGCAGCTCCTGCTCCTGACCCGTTCAAGCTCAACTGCAAAACAATCAAGAGCCGGTTTAGAGACTATCCCAAAGGATAATAGATGTTCAATCAGGATAAACTAAACTTATTTGAACTAAACCAAACCAAACGAATCTGAGAACTAAACAAGATTTGTTTCATTTGAAGTTTATTGACATCTTGATAGACACAAAACCGAATCAGAACATAAAAAAAAAAACAAGCCGGGTTTAGAATTCTTTTAAAATCTTCCAAAACTCTACAGTGTAAAGTGATCCATACTTTATTATTAGTTTCATTTTCAGTTGCTACACTTTTTAAATTTGAACTACAAAAGTCAGGAAACAGAAATCGTTAAGAGTTGAACAAAAAAAAAAAAAAGAAATCTTTAAGAACAATTCTACATTTCTACTACTTTGTAGTTATCAAGTTGTGAGTAAAAGAAGCATCGGCCTAGTATCTCTAACTTTAACTAGTTAAAGTCCAGATTCTGATTACATATATGATATTATGTAAGACAGAGAATCTCAAAGTGATACTGAATTAGGAAAACTCAAAGCTAATCAAGTAGAGATCATACAAATTTAACAGTGTTAAAAATATCGTTTAAGCCACTAATGAAATGGTAAAAAGCAGACGGAATTACCGGAGCTCTGTTGATGGCACCGACGGTGGAAACTGCGGCGGCCATTTCTCACGACTGCGACGAGTGTGCGTCACTTGAGAGAAGCTGAGGAGAGAATTTGATTGGAGAAGAAGCAGTGATAGATGTTGGTGTGTGGCAAGAAATGCAGAGATTTATAAAGCGAGTGATGATCAAACAATTTCGTTATCTCTTCTTAACTCTCTGATTGCCACACGATCCAGATTGGCTAAGTGCCACGTGGCGCCTCGAGGAATATGATGAGGAAATTTCTTTCTTGATTGGTCCACGTGGAATTGGTTTCTGAGGTTGTCGTCAAATAACTGATCTGTGTCACTGGATTTGTTTTTTGGCGTCTTAAGCTTCGAGTGAAGATTATAACATTACTT
The DNA here is from genome assembly GCA_900406535.1 of Noccaea bulbosa. Taxonomy (NCBI): domain Eukaryota; kingdom Viridiplantae; phylum Streptophyta; class Magnoliopsida; order Brassicales; family Brassicaceae; genus Noccaea; species Noccaea bulbosa. Next base: position 14,216 of record OVBJ01001429.1, on the reverse strand, counting down.
ATTACCACATATGTTTTAAAATTTTTTTTTTTTTTTTTTTTTTTTTTTTTTTGCTTAAAGGATTTTGGAAAATTATTGTGTTTTTATTTTATTTTTGAGGATGAGCTAAGCCATTCATATGTGATCAAGAAACTTCTACAGAATTCTTCATACAATAAAATTCCAAATATTAGATAATGACATTACTTATCGATTAATAATGTTATCGGTGATAAGTTGTAAACTTATTGACAGGGAGAGAGATTTGTCTATAGCCAATAGAATACTTATCGAATTCTATCATTAAACCAAATATGTACCATACGTTATCGCATATGAAGTTAACATTCTAACCATAGTTCTTCTGACCACTACAACTAAACTGATATTAATAGTTTAATCTATAATTTTTTTCTCTTTAAGATATGAATTGTAATTGATGTCCCAGCTCTCAACAAATTTTGTCGTGCTACAATGTCATCCAATTGTGTGGCGATGTAAGAATCATATAAAGATAATGTTTCTGAAACTTTATTTGACATAATTTGTTGTCGATTAAAACTGCCATGGTTCTTACACGCTGCCTTTATTACACCACTTGATACAAAAAAATTATAATTATATTGGACATCATATAAGAGTTTACAATTTGACGCTAACATTACAAGTTCTCCCTACAATAAGCAACAATGCATCATTTAGGAATGAGATAGGCATTCTTTTAAAACATATGGCACACATATCATTGTGTAATAATTGAAACAATTATCTAACTATTGTGGCATATATTTTTTTTGGATAAAAGATTTTCATATTGTGGCATATTTTATGGCCAATATATTAGAGATCTAATAAGCTAGCTAGAGTAACCAATTGTATCATATGGAACATTGGGTCGCTAGGTCCTTGGTTAGAGTGTTGGTCTTATGAGCCGATGGTTCTGGGTTTGAGACCTGCCAGAACCTAATTTTGATTCAACTTTGTTTGGAAATGTTCTTTTTTTTTTAATCAAAAATAAAATAAAATAAAAACTTAAAAAATCTTTATTTTCTGCTTAAAATTCAAATTCGGTGATACATATATGAAATTAAGTAAGAAAACGAAAAACTTTCTTTTAGGTTGCCGATATTTATAAAAAAATGTGTTTTGTGACCCAAACCAAGTTGATTTACTTATCTTATCTAAAGTTGAATTTTCGTTATTAATTTTTTGCAATATTTTCTTTTCCACAAATTGATTGACATTAGAAAATACTTTGAATGGTTTCATTGACTATATTCAATGCCCGGTGCGAGTTTTGAGTATTTTGTGTGATTGATCATGTAATTCATTTGAATTTTCCTAACTATCATGGTTGATTGCTAGTTGCTACACAACTAAATGTGTATGATGACATGATGCATCAACAAGAAAATTCTTCGAACAAAACTGGATTAATTGGAATGACTATATTATAAGAATCTAAAATTGCAAGAGATAATGTGACAATCTAGTTATCCTAAGAGGTTAAAAAATCTTGCCATAACAAGCCTGAGATGATGATGATTCTTGTTTTATTAATCATTTATTTTATTATTCGGCAATTTTGCTCTCAAAAGTATAATGCATTTTACTTATTCTGCTCAAGTTAATCCTTTGTCTAAACTGAAATACAAATTATGTCTAATTCTATCAACTTTTTTTTGTGTGTGCAACTATGCAATCAACTTTATAAACAAAAATTTCATCATCACATTGTTTTAAAATTATCCATATCAATTTTTACAATCCAAAGCACACATATTTGACTCAATGTGTTGACTATTTATGTTTTAATGTTATTGTAGATAGAAAATAAGAGTTTTCACATTAAAATTTTATGTGAGAGGTTTGATCTTGATACATCTAAATTTGAGGAGTTTTTTTTCATTATTTCTTTTAAGATTTCACAAAACATGTGTTATTGTTTTGCAAACCAAAACACATAGTTGGCCATCTATTTAATGGCCACTGTTGTTTCATTAACAGACTTATCACTTATCGTTAATAGATTTTTACATATACAATTGTTGAGTTTTTGAATTTTTTCTCGATAGTTTTTGTATTGATAACCTTTTTTTAATTACAGGAATAAATGAAATCAATTTAGATGGGATAAAAAAAATGGAATGGAAGAAAAAATTAATTCCATTCATGAATGAATGATTTTGGAGTGGAAGTTTTTTCAAAATGATTTGTTTTTTTCTTATGTGGAATAAATGAGATAAATGGAATGATTTTTCATTTTATTCCATTCAAAAAAATTGCAATCCAGTTGCACCCGTAATATTTCCGACTGGTTACAACCACATTGATATGTAGGAGTTAGTTTATCTTCTATTAGACATGCAAATGCAACAATTTTTGATCCAGATAATAAAAACATTGATGCGTTGTTTCTCCTCAGCCATCATCTGAAGAAGAGGAGTTGAGCGTTGTCTATGAGTCTATGAAGAATGATCGCAAGCTCAAGAGGGAGAAGAATAGCAAGAAGAAATCTTCTAGAATGCATGGGATAAGGTGATCAGAGGATCCAAGAAGAAGGATGGTAACAACTCAGCCTCATTCTGAAGATTCAAAAATTATCTTAAACAATCTCAGAATAATAGTTTATCCAAGAAGAAAGATGGTAAACTATAATTCTGAAATTGTTTAAGATAATTTTTCCTTCTTGGAAAAAGTAATATTATACCTATAACTCTTTCAATTACTTTGATAATTCCAATTGTTAGCTCTAATAACAGTTTTAGGATTCTTCTATTTTGGATTGAAAATTCATCTCTCTTGTTTAAATAAAATAAAATAAAACATTATTTCAAAATCTGTTTATGTTTATTGTTAAACTTGTTAAATTAAATGAAATCTACAAAAACATCATTCACCGTTTTTTTAGCCAACCATATCCCGTTCATTTAGTTTCTTTCAATTCATCTCACTTCAACAACTTTTATGTTTCTTCTTCATTTTACGATTCCACAATATTACTATTTTGTATTTGTAAGAAAAAAAGAATATACTATTTTGTAATTGGATAATTTAGAATCCAACTAACATTTTACATTTTTGATCATTTTCATGGATTCAGTCAACCAAATAAAAGACGGGTTTCTTTGGTCTATTGACTAAATCCAAACTTAAACCCTCCGCAGGAGGAGACTTTCCATTGTCTTCAGTGTATTTTTCTTTCAAAGCTCATAACTTTATCAGAGAGAGCAATCAATCTCAGTACGGATTGCTGATTTAGCGGAGAGAACCCCAGATCGGAATTGGATTCTGGGTTCTAGAGGAAAATCGGTTTCGCTATAACTCGTTCCTGATTCTCCGAGGAATCTCGCTGCACAGAAGAGGATTTTTTTTTGGAATTTGCTTTTGTTTTTCTTGCTTCCAAAAATAGAAAACTTACGTAAGCTTCACTGATTCTCAATCATTTTCTGCTTCGTAATATCCTAATTCAGTCTAATGGATGCGAAAATCCCATACTCATGTTATGCTGATTCTTTTGATTCAAACCTTTAGAAGGTTTTTTGGGTAGAGTAGTCACAGTTCTGGTGATACTAAATTGTAGGTAGAGAATGAAAGAGTCTTGCTTTTTGGTTTTTAGTGACAAAGGTTGTTCCTTTGGAGTAGTAAGCGAGCAATGTACAAGTAAAAATGGATCCTTGATATTTGTTCTGTAGAGATTGCTGGTTAAACCGAGTTGTTTTTATCTAAAGAATTTACCTTTAATCAAAGCTTGTGAAGTCGTTGTGTTATTGTTGCCTAACTTAGGAGTGTGTGTTTCTTGTAGAAGAGCGAGACGATGAATAGAAATCCAATTTTGGATCCCACCCTTCAAGAAATTCTTCAAGTGATTAAACCCACACGAGCAGATTGGGATACGAGGATCAGCGTCATTGATCAGTTGCGTAGTGTCGTACAATCCGTAGAAAGCCTAAGAGGTGGTGATGACCCTTGATGCCACTTTTGTGCTTCTCCCATTTTTTGTTACTGTATAGTTGCAGAAGAGTTAAAGTTGTTCATGTTACTCTTTCAGCACTATTCTCATTCTGTATACAAATCACTTAATCCGGATACTGAAAAAGGAAGAGGTTGCTTATAGCCTATTTTTGTCTGTTTTGGGATTGTTAGGTGCTACTGTTCAACCATTTGGATCCTTTGTGTCAAATCTCTTCACACGATGGGGAGACTTAGATATCTCTGTCGACTTATTCAGCGGTTCGTCCATCTTGTTCACTGGGAAGAAGCATAAACAGACTTTACTTGGAATGTTACTTCGAGCACTGAGAGCCTCAGGTGATTCAAGTAGCTTTTGCGTCAAGTTTTTTTTTCCTTTTCATGCAGATTCTTGTCTGATCTCCATTCTTATGGCAAAAATCAGGTGCATGGTACAGACTGCAATTTGTTATTCATGCGCGAGTTCCCATTCTGAAGATCGTGAGCGGCCACCAGAGAATTTCTTGTGACATTTCTATTGATAATCTGGAAGGGCTATTGAAGAGCAGGTTCTTGTTCTGGATTAGTGAGATTGATGGGAGATTCCGCGACTTGGTTCTGCTAGTAGGTTTAAAAACATTGCTAATAAAACAATACCAGATTGTTGTGTGTATCCAAAAAGGTTTAATTGATTCTAGACGTATATGTGTATATTCTCTACGTTTATAGGTGAAGGAATGGGCCAAAGCTCATGACATCAACAATCCGAAGAATGGGACTTTCAACTCTTACTCTCTCAGTTTGTTAGTCATCTTCCATTTTCAGGTTAGTTCATAGATTCTCCTGCATTTTGCAGTTAACTGCATCATTGTAGAACATTTTGATGATACTCATGTTCTGTGTGTTGTTTGTTGCAGACATCCGTGCCTCCAATTCTGCCGCCTCTAGGAGAGATATATCCGAGGAGTGCTGTTGATGATCTGAAAGGTACCTTCTGTGAATTGGTTTTTAATCCAAAACCACATGAATCTTTATGAGGTTTTGGGATGAAAATTAGCCGCAATGGTCTCTTGTAGGTGTGCGGAAAACTGCAGAGGAAAGCATAGCGCAACTTTCTGCTGCTAATATAGCGAGATTCAAATCAAGCACATCGAGATCAGTCAATCGAAGCTCGCTCTCTGAGCTTTTGGTCTCGTTTTTTGCTAAGGTGATTAGATTCCTCGCACAATATCTAGCTTAAGTCTTTTTGCTTTCCTTAAATATATAACATCGACTGAAGAACTTCTTGATTTGGCTGTGGCTGCTGTGTTTATCAGTTTTCAGACATAAACGTGAAGGCGAAAGAGCTCGGTGTTTGCCCGTTTAATGGAAGATGGGAGAACATAAGTAACAACACGAGATGGCTGCCTAAGACATACTCACTCTTTGTAAGTCACTCTTTCATCTTTGTGTCTGCAGTGCACAACAACACTTGAATCTCCAAACTTAAGTGTGCAAATGGTGTGATTTTAGGTTGAAGATCCATTTGAGCAACCACAGAACGCTGCGAGGAGTGTGAGCCGTAAAAACTTGGACAGAATAGCACAAGTATTTGAGATGACATCGCGGCGTCTTGCCTCAGATTGTAACAGAGAGTCCATCGTTGTGGCTCTAACAGCGCCACACATTTCACAGTCTTTGTGCAGAACAGCAAGCCTCCACAACCATCATGCAAATGGTGTGGGCAATGCTCAGAACCTGCGTGGTCAGTCTAGGCCATGGAACCAGCAGAATTGGTCACAGGGCAACAATACACAGAATCCGCCGTATTGGCCAGCACCAGCACGGTCCCGACCGCCGCATCAGAATTGGTCTCAGAACAACACCTGGTATCCGCAGGGAACTTGGCCTGTAACCACACAAGCTCAAACGCAGCAGAAGATTCAATATAAGAACGGAGTACGACCAGTGAGGAACACATCTGCAGTGAGAATCACATCTGCAGGTTCAAGTCAGAATCAGGGTCACATTGGTAAGCCATCAGGTCAAATTAATGGTGTGAGACCTGCTGCACCAATAAGTCAAAGTCAACGTGGACAGATGTGGAGGCCAAGACCATCCTAAGCAGTATAATCAGTTGTGTAGAGACACTCCTTGACATTATTCTGGACGATATTGTATTTTTTTCGGTTTCTATGGATCCTTTGTTACAATCAACAGATTTGCAATTGCAGAATTGGTGTTACTTTTTAGTCGAGGACTAGGTAAAACTTTTTACTCAGTAAAACACCAGTCAAATTTACAGTTACATATGTTGAGGAAACAAAAAAAAAAAATACAAACAATAAAGAGATATTACCAAACAATATATGTTGTGTCGACTAAGTGCAGTAATATATGTCTGGTATTAAGCTCGAAGGAGACGCTTCTCGCATGTTAGAATCCTGTAACTTGCGTGAGGACCCTCTGATGTGTCACGCAGAGACGTATGCCAACCCATTGCCTTTGTGATATCTTGAATCTCACCCATCACATCAATCGAATCCCTAATGTACGCTCTTCCTCCAGGTCTCAATATCCGGTCCATCTCTAACAATATGGTTGACATCTCGCATCTGATACAGCCAGCCAAAGTTAATCCATGAAATGTTAACTATTATTTAGGATTGTATCTCATCAACAAAAGGATAATGGTCATGACTCATGAGTGAATTCACTATGGTCATCATCAATTGTGGACATCAGTTATCACTGTGGAATTGACTTTACCTTTTTCTTTCGATTGAGAAGAGTCCTGAGGCATGTAAGAAGTCGTATGTCCTCGGGTATGTATCAAATGGTTCACACCTGAGGTTGAATATACGATTTATCATAAATAGCCAGAGACGAACCTAAATCTTATTTTAACTTAAAAGACCAGATATGAGCAGGAAAAGCACGAGGACTTGTGATAAGAAAAAGAACTCACAAATTTCAAACGGTTATCAATTATAGGTTGCACAACTCTATGTTTTTTTATATGATAAGACTGTAAGGAGAGAAATCAGTACCAATCGTGCATCACTCCTAATAGTCCGCGATCATAAATGACAGGCAATGTATTAGGTCCGCTGACAGGAACCACACTGAGAACCCAGCAATCGAGTTTATGATCATTTAGTGCAGCTGCAAATCTGCCAAAACCAAAGGAATCAAACAAAGAGAGATAAGCTAAGAAACAGTGGTACTATACTGTCATAGTACTTAACAAAAAATTATCATTTCATACCCGCCAAAGCCTGCTCTCATGTCCAAAACGTTTCTTAGTTTCATCTTTTTCCATTTTAAGGCACGGATATAACCCCCAATTATTTCATTCCAGAATCTGGACTCTGCCTTGAATAGCTCTTTCCTAGCAATGTAGGAATCAAATTGTATCGTCTGCAGCCTATCAGGTGGAGTGTGGAGACGGGCAGGCCATGAAGGAACCTTGCCTCCATATCCATTCTCAGGTATGCGACTGATACAAGGTTTCAGGTCTGTGTACCTAAAGAAGAACAAAAGAATGTGAGAACAAAGAAAGTGTGAGTTTTTGCACTCATCGTCACAGACCAATCAATAGGCAGACTTTATGCAACTCTAGCAGCATAAAGTACATATAGCCTTTCCTTGTATCTCAAACAAAGAAAGACCGAAACGTTTAGTAGCTGTACCAAACACTATCCGGGTCATCAGATTCATCACAAAGAGGAGGTTTCGTTCCAGCCTCACGACTTATATAACAATTGTTGTTGAGAGGCTTTTGCCAGATTGCAATGTATCCTTCCTTCTTTATCAGCTTCCAGCAAAGGCTATTAGTAAGATTCAGCATCTCTGGAAAGCAAAACGTGAGATTAAAAAAAAAGTGAGATTAAATGAGTACACATATTGGCTGAATCAAAGTAGCAAATGGAAACAAAAAACTCTCCCTATACCCACATAGACAAAATATGGTTAGTTGAAGAAAGGGTTATCATTTCAACTTTCCAGGTTCCTCATTTTCTCTAACAAAGCTACGAGCCATGATCACTAACTCCAAGCAGATTAAAAGGGTGTTACCTGTCCACTGTTCTTCCAATGCGGCTTCATGCTTATAAACAGGCTGTGCAGCCCAAGCAAAATATCCCCCAGCACGCAGCATTCTGTTGATCTCAAGGAGCAAGATTCCATCTTTATCAAAAAGAATGAAACAGCAGAATGAGAATTTTCTCCACAATGAATAGAAGTTACAGCGTAATTCACCATAGGGAGATAAAAACTAGAGTAGATTTTTCTTCTGTATAGCGTGAAGAATCAAGCAAACTAGAGAACATTACCATCACGAGTCCAATTGATTCTACATCTAGAACAATGAATAAGATCAAAAGCTTGGCTTGGATATAACAAACGCCTTGTAGCAAACGCTGCCGCCATAGCAGGCACACCGCGCTCAAGAGCAAATTGAATTTGGTTCTCGTGGACATCTTTTGGTGCTACAGACATTGTCACAACATCGCGTGACAATAGATAAGCACCAAAACTCGCCACACCACAACCAACATCCATAGCAACCCGAATACTCTTGCCAAACTTGATCTCAGAAACCATCTGCAGACGCACAGTCGGAGTTCAACATCATATCAAGAAGATTAACAGATAGATGACGTGAAGCAAGAACTACTACTTCTAAAAAATGATCAACCTTAGAGATCTGATCCAAGTACTGGTCAGCTCCATGAATAAATTGTGTACCGCCTCCAGGAAACTTGAACTTGCTCTTGTCTTTTGGGTCTCGTGAGATCCAGTTCTGGCCTCCTTTGTCTTCAACAAGCCGAGTATGAGGAACATTGCTGAACCACACCTATCCGTATTAAACTTAAGCAAATCAATTCCAAATACTCAAATAAGCAAAACCTCAAGACATATTCTCTGAACTTTCCAACAAAATGCAGAAACTCTAGTGAAGCTTTAGCCACCCATAGCATCAAAACATGAAACCGACATTGAAAAGCAAAGATTGCAAACAAGATGAGTACCTCGTCACGGCTTTTAGGCCATGGAATCGGCTGCCGGTAACCTTTAGGAGGAGGAACCAAGCAATTCAAGCCTTTGCCTTTCTCAGGGCAATGACGCTCGAATCGTTCCCCTCTTTCTGTCGATTTGAGCTTCTTAATCGCATCAGTGTTATCCAAACAAGGTATATACTCTCTCATGCTCTCAGGACACATCCCGAATTTCTTAATTCTAAACTTAGGCCTAGAATCGCCGTCACTTTTCGCTTTAACGACCTCCGTCTGGTTTCCCCAGTCTTCCACAGAGTCGGTCTCAACCTCTCCCACCTCGAAATCGTCGGACATGACGCCGTTCGCGTCTACTATCCCGAAGCTCTGAATCGGACCAGGCGCGGGAGGAGGAGAAGGAGGAGGAGGAGAAGGATTAGCCTCCACTTTCTCATTCTCCGTCTCCGTCACCACCGACGGAAGCGGCTGTGTTGTGGCGGGGATTTCAATCTCGGTACGATTAGCTGGGATTATCGCGGATAGATTGAAGGTCTTGTTACTGTTCGGAGAGATGGAAACCTCCGGGATCGAGCTCCCGGTGGCGGAAGTAGAGAAGAAGACGAGCTGCTGGTAGCCATCGTCGGACCAGTGCTTCCCCAAGTAGAAGAAAGCGACGGTGACGAGAACTAAGCCGGAGATCTTGATGAGCGTGGGGCTTTTGAGCAGATCGCCATTGGCGAATGGCTTCATTTGCTTGCGTATGAAGGATCAGGGATCTTCTGGATCTGCCCAGTGTTCGTAAATCGTAACTGTGCGTGTGTGTGAGAGAGAGACTAGTTTATTTTCCAGCAAAAACACCATTAGTCGTAAAAATCCATTTACAAGTTGCAGATTCTCTATAGTAAAAAGAATCTTTATTCTTTAATTAATTGGCTATTAGTGAAAATTTTGAAATATAAATTTTTTTTTTGTTGTGATTATTATTAATTTAAAAACACACAGAAATAAGGCGAGGACGATTTTCCCCCAAATTCTCATATATCTCAAGCAACTTCATCGTCAAGGTTATCAAATTCCGATTCATGTAATTTTCCATTTTCAAATCAGTGAAAAAGGGACGACGCCGATGATGAGCACCGCCGGTGTGGAGCAGCTGAATCCGGATTCCGTGTCGATAACGGTCATGGAAACGGTGAACGGGTCTCACGAGTTTACGATTAAGGGTTTCTCTCTGGCGAAAGGCATGAGCCCGGGGAAATTCATACAGAGCGACGTCTTCTCCGTCGGCGGATACGACTGGGCGATCTACTTTTACCCCGACGGGAAGAACCCGGAGGACAACTCCGTGTACGTCTCTCTCTTCATCGCTCTGGCGAGTGATTCTAGTGACGTTAGGGCTTTGTTCGAGCTGACGCTGATGGATCAGAGCGGCAAAGGGCATCACAAGGTGCAGAGTCACTTTGATCGGGCGCTCGAAGGTGGGCCTTATACGCTCAAGTATAAAGGGAGCATGTGGTAATTTTGCTGCTTCTCTTGGTGTCTTTCGTTTCCACTTATCATATGGTTTTCGAATTTGGAGTATGATGTAGTCACATTTGTTAGGGTTACAGTGGAGTGTTGAATTCATATTTTAGCAATGTTGTTTATCTTCTGCTTGAATTGCATGTCGTTGTTGAAGAGCTTTTTATTGGTTTCATGTTTCGAGGCACTTAGAATTAGGGAACTTTATGCATTGTGTTTGTGCTTTTCTTTGCTTATGGCTAAAACTGCGAAGTACAAGACTTTTTAGCTGTATTGTCCAAAGTATGATGTAGGAGAGAAGATATGCTTGATTTTTCTTAGAGTGATTGCTTAGGCCCGTGTGTTATCTTTACTCATTCCTTACATTTGAAAGATGAAAATGGTTTGAGCAAATTAGGTAGATTTGAAATGCTTGGAAGTGAGAGGTTCTTTTGTTCTTTTGTGTGCTTGCTCGTTTAGTCTTGGAAATCCTATATGAACTCTTCTTCTTCATCATTTGTTGAGTTCGTACAGTGAGTTATTTCCCTTTAATTACACTTTTACTCTGACCAACCATCACTTATGTGCGATGAGATTTCCTTCGGGGAGTTGGTGTTTCTGTAACATGACTTATCCTTATGAATTTCAGGGGTTACAAACGCTTTTTAAAACGAACAACTTTAGAAGCCTCTGACTTCTTGAAGGATGATTGTCTTGTCGTCAATTGTACTGTTGGCGTTGTTAGAGCTCGACTTGAGGCTCCAAAACATTATGGCATTGTGCTGCCCCCATCGAATATGGGCCAGGGATTGAAAGAATTGTTAGATTCTGAAGTTGGTTGTGACGTAGCTTTCCAAGTCGGAGATGAAACATACAAAGCTCACAAACTGATCCTCGCAGCACGCTCACCGGTTTTTAGAGCTCAGTTCTATGGACCAATTGGGGATAACAATGTGGATAGAATACTGATAGAGGACATCGAGCCTTCTATCTTTAAGGTAATGTTTGTTTAATATTACATCGTGAATCGTTAGTTGTACTTGTACATGCAACTATTCTGCTGACTTGGGGCTCTTGGAATTTTGTAGGCTATGCTTAGCTTCATCTACACCGATGTACTTCCTGATGTGCATGAAATTACGGGGTCAGCTTCTTCCAGTTCATTCACAAACATGATTCAACATCTGTTGGCAGCTGCTGACCTCTATGACCTTGGAAGGTTAAAGATATTATGTGAAGTTGTTCTCTGTGAAAAGCTCAATGTTGATAACGTGGCAACAACACTCGCACTTGCTGAACAGCACCAATTCTTACAGCTCAAAGCCTTCTGCTTAAAATTTGTTGCATCTCCAGGAAACTTGAGAGGTGAGTGTTGCATATATACTGATCAATGCCATTTTAAAAGTTTATTTGTCTGTATTTTTATATGCCTATATAGACGTTCTTTGTGTATTTATTATGTTCATACACGTTTTCTTGCTTCAGTTGCAACAGTATTATTATGTAATGAGATAGTAGAATGTATAGGTCCTGCATTGAATTAGTGTTACTATTAGTGCAGTTAACTTTGTTTAAGGTTGCTGTCATGGAACTTTCGTCATTACATACAACTTGAGCTGCGTCTTTATTTTGGAAAATAATAGCCGCGTAATTGAGAGAACATATTTATGAAACTTTGTAATAGAATCTCAGATATTGAAAGAAATTTGAGCCTCTTGCTTTCCTCGTATGAATGATCATCTGCTTTTGTTTTTTTTCTTTGATCCAAATTATATAATGCATTTGGTGCTGAGCGCTTGTTGCAACAATCACCCATTAAAGATGTTAAGTGTATTATTAATGGAAGTTCTGTGAGCTAGTTCGATTTTTTCTGTTTGCTACGTGTATATGGTTTATCTTGCTAGTATACTGAAATCTAAGTTTCTTGTTTTGTGTTCAATTTCGAAATAGGAGACTCCATGTTTGATTAGACGGCATGAAGTTTATCCTCCTCAATTAGGTTATTACTCGACTAAAAGTAGTGGTGTGTTTTGTGTAGCCGTAATGAAGTCTGAAGGGTTCAAGCACTTGAAACAGAGCTGTCCTTCTTTGATGTCCGAGTTACTGAACACGGTTGCAGCGGCGGATAAGAGCTCGACGAGTGGACAATCAAACAAGAAAAGAAGTGTGAGCAGTGTGTTAGGCTGTGATACAAGCAATGCAAATGTGAGGCAAGTGAGGAGGAGGGCATAGGATCAATCCAAATGCAAGGAAAGCTTTGTTATGGAGAAGAAGAAGAATTCGAAAAGTGGCTAAGAGAGAAGCAAGAGGAAGAAGGAAGAACGACTCTTGGTTTCACCTATTCATTAATGTCTACTATGTCGTTTTATTATTAAGATACCTTATGCGATGTATTTAAATAGCAACCCAATTTAAGGGTTTTCTTATCTTATGAATGAACAGTAGTCTTAATATCAATTCTCTCTTATCTAATCTTCTTTGTCGCATAAGGCGCATATCTATCTTCCTTACTCTTCTCTTCTCATTTCTTCTCCATTTCTTACCCAACTTAACTCTTTCATTACATTCTCTCTTTTCAATAGATGTGAATGACAACAAGTTTCGTTACAAATTCACGTATTCGGTATTATTATTGTCTAAAGATTTTCTTCTTATTCCAACATTGTTTAAAATGTAGTTAAAAGTTTTTATATATTTTCTTCTTAGTTAAATAACTTAAATTAGCATATTTTATATAAGACTAACAAGTTTTAATTCAAAATCAAAAGTATAATGGGTTTTAAGTATTCAAATGAATCCATATGTGAAAAATATATACTTATCTACTAATATTACAAAAATAAGTTCAATTTACGTTAAAGATACAAATTAGATGAGAGGGAAAAAATTAAGTTTGGACTGCACAGGAAATGAACGCAATACACTAAGAGCCAAAAATAGAAAAAAAAAAAAAAAGAAGTTGTTTGTGTAGTTATGTTCCAATACTTATTTCTCTCTCATTTTCATTATATAAATATCAAGTGAGGAGCTCAAGGAGGCGATCAGCAGCCTACACCTCAAGGATCTCCTCATTATTATTATCAATGTACTGTTTCATATTTGATTTGAATATAGTTTTGATGGATTTTTCGACTTGACCTCCTCTCATTTCGTTATTAATACTTATCTTTTAAATCTTTGAAGATGCCACCACTTCACGCTACTGTGCTATGTTGGGGTCGGATTCCTCCCCAAGACATCGTCATTTGGAGTAGGCAAATGATGGAAGAAGGCCGGGCCGGACCAAACCAAACCAGGCCGAACCGACGATTTATCTTAATAAGCCAACCTGCGTATCTCGGTGGGCCGAGCCAACGTCCAGCAAAGCAACCCGAGCCAAGGCCCACCGAAGAAAGCCCACGACTGAAGATTAGCCTTAATCGAAGGCGGCGCGAGCAGGAAAGGAAAGTGGTGCGAGCAGAAAAGGAAAGTTTACATTTCGTACAAAGTCGGTTGTAAAAGTCGGTTCCTGTTCTCTTATAAATAGGAGCCGATGATCATTATTTGCAGATTCATTCAAAAAAAAGGAGAAGGTACACGCCACAAACTTTGTAGCTCTCAAAATAGCTAATAAGAAAACAATCATTTGGATCGAACTGTCTTTTACTCATTAAAATCACAGCTTGAAAACGAACCAAAAACCATTGTGCAAATTCGGCTCGCATAATTTGGCGCTAGAAGGAGGGGGGGCAAGACACAGATAGTTCGAGAAAAATGACAACTGACGGTGACCAGATCGGAGACGGCTCGGCTACCCTACAAGACAAAGGA
>OVBJ01001428.1:0-28436 GCA_900406535.1 Noccaea bulbosa | reverse complement strand
CACCGATGTGACATGACTTGAGTTAATTGATAGGCAAAAGTCGTGTATCAGTTGCCTCCCACAAAGCGCTTGTTTTAAAGTCATCTACCTTGACTCCTTTTTTTTGGTTTAGGTGCGGATATCATCGGCCAAAGGGTTTGGGATCCCTTTGGTGTCTTCACACTCTGGTTCAGGTGGCTCATGGGGTGGTTTGGGCTCTCCATGCTCATACTCTGTGTCATTCTTAAAGACCAAAGCTTTCAGAAAAAGTTTTAAGGTCTTACCGAGCTTTTCCTCTACTGCTTGCTCATCTTTGGGGTCCGGATCTTTTGGAAGAAGGACTCTTATGTGGGCAAAGCACTTAGGCGCACCATCAGGCTCCTCATTTTAGGGCTGGTGACAAAACCAAGTGAATGTCTTTGAAGACATCTTCATGTTTCAGCTTCAATGGTTTCATCATCTCTTTCGGTTTTGGATAGTGCTCACTCTTCTTGGGATCTTTAGGCGACATGGCTCCTTTCTTTGGTATGAGAGTGGCTTTCTATAGTGGTAGCTTGACAGCACTTGTGGTTTGTTTGAAGTTTATGCTTGGAAAGAAGATATTTTACCGGACATGACCAAGTGTTAGTTTGTTTCTCATGTAATTGATGACCGCTCCGGCTGTAGCTAGGAATGGGGTTCCAAGAATCAGCTGATTCCTCTTTGAGCCTTCCCATACCATGATCTGAAAGTCAGTAGGGACATGCCTTTCTCCGATTTATAGCATAACATCTTCAAGCACTCCATAAGGTTTCATACTTGATAGATCCGCAAACTCCACTCTCACCTTAGGCTCCTTGAAATATTTTACTCCCAAATCTTTTGCTAGTGCAAGAGACATGAGGTTCACATTTTCTCCACTATCACATAGGCAATCAGTGAGTTAGTATCCATTGATACAAGCTGGGATCACAAACTTCCCGGGATCCTCTTGTTTCAACAACGGCTTGTTCTCAAGCCTTCTCTTGTAAGCTCTCTTTGACTCCCATGTGTACCTCTCCGGTTTGTGACTCTCCTTAGGATCTTCTGCACTTTCTTCTTCTTTAGATGGCACATATACAATGGCTGGTGGATCCTCCTTGGATGAAGCAACACTACAAAACATCTGAGGGTTTACCTCATGTTGTTTCTTTGCCGCTTCGGCCGTTTGAGAGATTTGCACCTCTAGCTTCTGGACATGGGTGGACAACGACCCAAACTTATTTTTTAGATCACCAAACATGTGATCTATCTTCTCATGTAGGCTCTTGGTGGTTTGTCTTTGCTCCTCCATGTATTTATTGAGCGCCACATCCACCTTCTCTTCTTGTTGAGCCGGTGCAACTCCTTGAGGGAAAGTGAATGGCTGCTTCATTTGGTAGACTCCCTTGGGATAGTATTGTTGCTTAGGCTGGTATTGACCTCCTTGGTATGTGTTTTGGCCTCCTTGATAGTTGTTTCTGATCGGATAGACTTGATCATTAGGATTCTCTACATTGGTGCTCTGGTATGAGAGGTTGGGGCGAGGGCGAAATGGCCAGTTGTATCCTCTATTACCGTAGTTTCCTCCTATGTAGTTGACTTCCTCCTGATTATCTTATGCTCCATCTCTCATAAACTCCATGAGAGGCTCTTCATTAGTGGCCAAAACATCATCGATGGCATGCACTCAGTTATTATTTAGTAGTTGTGAGACCATGTTCTTTAGCTCCAGGATTTGAGCTGATTCTGATGATGAGCTTATGGTTCTCACTCCTCTATTCTATTCAGGGCAGGCATTGGAATCACTTACAGCAAGATTCTCGATAAAAGCTTAGCCTCCGGCACCGATTTGGTCATGAAGTTACCATTGCTCGTGGTGTCAAGTGAAAGCTTGTACTTGTGATCAATCCCATTGTAGAAAATGTTCCAAAGGTTACCTTCTGAGAAGCCATGGTTGGGCAATCTATTGCATACTCCTTAAAGCGCTCCAAAGATTCATAGAAAGCTCCATTGGTGCCTGCTTAAACCCATATATATTGCTCCTTATAGAGTTTGATCTTTGCTTGGTGTAGAATTGGTTTAAGAAAGCTCTCTTGTACTCATTATATGTTGTAATGGATTGAGGTGGTAGAGACTTTACCCATATAAGTGCCTTGTCACTTAGAGAGAAGGTAAACAGCTTGCATTTGAAGTAGTCCGGTGAAACTCCATTGATGCGGGTTGTGCTACATATCTCCTCAAAGGTGTCGACATGGTCAAGCGGGTGCTCGGTGGAAAAACCATGGAATTGGTTTTGTTTCACCAAGGAAATGATCTGAGGCTTGATCTCAAAGTCATTCCTCGGAGGTTGGGGTGGTCGGATAGGATTCTGATCCAAGAAGAATGCATCGGATGAATCAAAGTCCCCCCAATGGTTTGGTGTCTTGGATGTTGAGCGAATTGTGCTGTCCTTTGAGGCATGTGCGGTTGAGCATGAGGCATCCCTTGGTGACCACCATGGAGATTCTGATGATGCTGGTTTTGATGCTGACCAGCATCATGTTGTGGTTGTTGCGGCTGTTGTGGTTGATCGGCTGCACCCGGAGGAATGTTAACATTTTGTGGTGGAGGTATGGCTCCTCCTTGTGTCGCCTGATCAGCTCCAGCTCCTTGTGGGACATGGGGAGCTTGCGGTTGTTGCTCCTGGTCAGGGGCTTGCTGCTGGCCACATTGTGCCGCGGCTTCTCCGGCTTGGTTCATTCTTTCTCTCTTTTCTCTTCTTTGCCGCCTAAGTGTTCTTTCAAGTTGGTCAATGTCAAGATCTTCTTCAATGGTATTATCTGGATTGGACCTTCTTGTCATGCACCTAAGAAACACACAAAGAGAGAGTTAAGTAAAATTTTATGGTTTTTGAGTTTTTATGAGAAGAAATAAAAATGTAAAATGCAAGTAATGAAAAGAACTAGTCTTGAAGTCAATCAAGAGGTGTGAAGGGAAAGCTATCCTCCCCAGTAACGGCGCCAAAAAGCTTGATGTCCGGTTGGATTGCTTAAAGATTTTACAATTTATAATCCTACTAGAAGAGCTGCAAGTGCACAGCCTTGTTGTTGTCGGGGTCGAACACAAGGAGGAAGAGTTCCCACTTTACACCTTTGGAGATTGAAAACAAGCTAGAACAAGAATATGGTTGTAGTGATTGATGAAAGCCTAAAAGTAAGAAAGAAAACAAAGTAATGATTAGATAAGGTTGTGAGCAATTTAAAACAAAAGTTAGGCAAAGGACAATCATACGGAGCATGAGATGGAAAGATAGTTGCATTGGGATATAATTAAAAACCGCCTTGAACATGAATCACCAATGTATTATTTTCCCACTTTCGTGGCTCCAACCACTATGCTTAAAACAACCTAATGCACTCAGCTGTCGTTGGCCAGTAGTGTTGCAAACATGCATAAAAGATGAGCGAGATTCAATTGTTCACAATGGTCCATGACTCAGCTTTTGTTGGCCATGACCCATTACTCACCAAATACTAGATTCAAGAGCTAAATGCAACACTGTCGTGGTTCTATCTCTCTAAGATCATATTACTAGATGTACAGTAGAGTAATCATGCATTAGATTCAAGTAAAGGTGAAGATCCATAAGTTAAAATCCATTTAAATCGCAACTCAATCAAACCATCACAGCCACCATAGATCTCCTCGGCCTAACCGAGAGATCTACTCGGCCATGATGCAAACAAGCAAGCAAAGCATGATTGAAATCATAATCATAAGCGTTCGTAAAAGATAAAGGGAATAGAAAAGCTTCTCTACTGAAGAAACAAGTCGATTCTCCCTTGATAACTTGAAATCTCGAGTACAAAGCTTAACAAAGAACAAGATTGAAAACAGAACAAGGTTTTGTGCTAAGTGTCTTGAGCGGCGCCTCCCCTTTGGAAACTCTCTGACGGCTAACCCTTGACACTCGTGAGGCTCTTTTTCTCTGAGGCTAATCATGGGGCGTGGGTTTAGCTTCAAGTTTTAATATTTATAACCCAACCAAAATGAGCTGCAAGTGCACAGATGTGTTGTAGTCGGGGTCGAACACAAGGAGGGTGTGATTTCACTTCAAACCTATGCTGATTGATGAGTAGTTAGAACAGAAAATAAGATGTTGTGGTGAACGTAAAATGAAAAGAAATAAAAGAAAATAAGTAAATGAAAGGTTGTAAGCAATGAAAGAAAAGAGTTAGGCAAAGGATAATCTTTGAAAACAAGTAATGAAGTGATGATTGCATTGGTATTTCTTTATGAACTGTCTTGAGCACAAAACACTAAGGTATGATCTTTCCACTTTTGTGGCTCCAACCACTATGACAANAACTTTCGATGGTTATTACAAGCTGTAAACATGCATTAATGGTTCAAGTAATGATAGAGTTCACTAAACTCCTTAGGTCAGCTTTCGTTGCCTAAGACGCGTAGCTCACCAAATATTAGATCAAGCAACACAACAAGCTTTAGTGTATCAACCCTAGATCAGATTGCTAGATGTACGGTAAAGCAATCATGCATTAAGTTCAAATAAAGGTGAAGATCAGATCATGAATGAAAGTCCCAATTGCAACCGCCAATCACATCATACAAGTTTCATTGATTTACCTCGCCTAACATATGGATCTACTCGAACATAATGGAACCAAACAAGAAAGCATGGTTGAAATCATTAAGCAAGTATTATAAAGAGATAAGGGGTAGAAGAAGGCTTCTCTGATGAAGAACAAGTCGAAATCTCCCTTCATAACTCTTGAATCCAAAGTACAAAAGAAAAGGAAAAGATGAAAAGGTAAAGAACAAGGTTTTATGTGTGCTAGGGTCTTGAACGGCGCCTCCTTTCTCTTCCTCCTGGATGGCGCAGCTCTCTCTGTATCCTCTCTGACGGCCAACCCTAGACAAACCTCGAAAAGAGGCTAAACATATGTATATATAGGTCAGGAGTTGCTGGTTTCTTGAAGTGCCGGAAAAGGAAACTTTCCGATGAGCTGGACTTGATGTTTTGCGACGTGAATGAGCCGAGATAAGGCCAAGGAAACCACCAACAGCAAGCTGGGCTTGTGTTAAGTCGAGCCAGGGTCCAAACCGCGGAAGTCCGGACGTTGGGCTACACTTATTCTCCACGGGCTTCATCTCCTCGCCAGACGGACATGTCTTAGGAGAAACTATTTCTAGACCGCATGTCTGCTCCAAATGGCTCCATTCCACTTCTCCTGATGCTTAACTCAACTATATATCTAGCAAGACCAAGATCATGATTTTTTGACGCCGGGTAGACCTCCGGCCGTGGCTATCTTTCGGATTCTCCTGTTCTGTCCAAATGCGAGAATTGGACAAATGGAGTTTTGTTGAGGCTCTTGACTTAGAAACTTGCATGAATCATGGTTTGAGGCTCTTTTGGTCCTTTTTGATGTTTTAACCTGTTAAGACTCCAAAACCAATATATACAAGAAAACTACCTCTAAAGGCATAACACCTTATCAAAAATACTTTTAAACATAAATAAATACTGAGTAAAATCATGTAAAATATGGATATATCAACTCCCCCAGACTTCTCTTTTGCTTGTCCCCAAGCAAACTAAGTGTGAAAAAGAGGTTTGAAAACATGAGAACTCTCAAATCCATATTGACCTTTATTTTAGTAATCCACATAAAACAGTAATGGCAATTGGAATTAAGAACAAGAGTACATACCATGAGTTTTGCAATCATCCCAAAGCATTCCACTCCTCTTTAGGCCATCCAAATTCGCCACCTTTGACTCATGTAGTTTGTAAAGGTGTTGTCTCAACTAGGGAATATCGATCAAAGCGTTTAGGGACTCTTACCCATCCTCTTTTGATAAAACACATGTCTTACTTCTTGTTTCACCTCTTCTTAAGTCGATTCATCCCTTTTTTAGGGTAGCAAAGTATTTTTTTTATTTCGACTTGTTCTCCTCTTTGTGGAGGTTTTTGGTGGATCTTCCATAGACGCGAGTATTGATGGTTGTAGCCACCTAATCCACGGTTACTTGGATCAAAATGCCTTCCATAGACGCGAGTATTGATGGTGGTTGCCACCTAATCCCCGGTTACTTGGACCTTGGTGCTTTTTCTTAAAATTGAAGGGGAGAGAGAGGATAACCAAACTCACACATACTTTCACTTGCAGGTGAGGATGAGGAGTCATGCCCTTTGTAATGCCAAGCCCCTAGGCGAGAGGATTAAGTTCATTAAGGTGCAGAGTCAAAGATGCATCATTCTTATGCCCTTAGATATGTGAACATTCTTGGTAGATCAATCCACTCATTGTGCACATGTGATGAAATAAGCTGTCAATAACTGATCAATGGTCACTTAAACACAGGCACAACAATGGTTAGGTCCAAGATAAGGTCATAATTCTCGACAAAAAGTTTGACTCAATAAAAATGTCTCAATAAAATGAAAACAATGCAAAATAAAAATGCCAAATGAACAAACTTATTAGTATAATCCCCCCAGACTTAACTTGCACCATCCCGGTGAAAGAAAAATCAGATTAAGAGAGGCAAAATTTGAAATAAAATGTAAAAGATGGAGATAGGCTGTTGTTACCAAGTGATGACCAACTGTAATGAAGAACAGGGTCGGGCAAGAGTATGAGGCACTTCCTTGGGCATAATTGGTTGGGGAATTTTCAGTCTCCAGGCTTGATTTGCTCCGGTTTGCATTATGGTTGAGAATGGTTCATTTGGTCGACCCAAGAAGAGAGCCATGAACCACAGCGCAAACCATAAAGTTTTGCTCGACCCATATTGAAATTTCACCGTCCAAGTTGATGTTTTATGGTCTCTGGTGAAGTTTTAGATGATTCGAACGAGCGGTTTGAGAGATACCTTACTTTGCCTCCATATGGTCGATCGGATTAAAGTGCTATAGACCACAGCTCAAGGTAAGAAGATTTATATGACCTATCTTGAAAATCCATCAACCAAATTCATATTTTATGACCACTGGTGAAGTTTAAGGCCGTTTGAATTGAGAGTTCCTTCACAAAGTGGTCAATTCGGCTTTGGGAAGAGTTTCTTGACCATCATTGAGTTTGAGTCATTCGTTCTCTGATCTCTCTTTGGAAATGTGTTATTGAAGCTCCAAGAAGTTGTTTCCAGTCGGTTCTTGCTCAATGCCATGATTTTGGGTTTGTCGACCATTTTGGTCACCTTTATCGGCCGGATTTGGCTTTGTCGCATATCTCCTGATCCGTGAAGATTTCACTGTCCTATCTTTTGGATTTGTCGACCAATATTGTGATGTATGGTCGCCTGTGAAGTTTGGTAGACTTTGGACACACAGATTGTGAGATAGATGATGTTGGCCTCCTCTTCACCCGTTTGGTCGAGGAATTGATGCAGGATGGGATATCTCCAATTTGACCCGACCGTTTTGTGATATTCTTCGACCAAAGTGATCCTTGTTTCCTCTTTTATCATTCCCTAGTGGTTTCCGCCATGTTCCTTGTGATTTGGTGAGGATCTCCATTGAAACTGCCTTTAAACCACCATAAGCTATGTGGTTTAGGTCGACTAAAGCAACTTTCCTAGATAACATTCATGTCAACTAGTTTAGTCCTTCCAAAACACTTGAAATCACTATTAGGACCGGTCTTAGATTGAGATCCCCAAGTAACCAACTTGAAGTTCACAATCTAAGAGAATATGATATAAACTATAAAAACATGTTGGGTCTCGGTTAGGGATCCCAAAGTTCTGAAATAGTTTAAAACTAGTGAAATCAATGCATATATTTAGTTTGACAAGTTAAGATTCATTCTTGAGCCATTGAAACCATTAAATGTAACTAATGAAGTTCAAGGTTCAAATGCATATCAAGTGAGGATCAAAAATGGTTTATAATGAATGCATGAGGAGAACTTACTTACCTGTGTTGGATATTTCACCTTCTACAAGGGTGGGAACAAAGGGTGGGTCACTTTCTTGTTTTGGTCTCCTTTTGGTTCTTCATCCTATAGATTTTTTTTTTTTTCTATTTTTGTGCAATTTTAAAAACTCATGAAAAATAAAACTAAATAGTTATGCATGCAATAATGATATGAAAATTAAAAATGAAAAGAAAAACAATGTGGGTTGCCTCCCACAAAGCTCTTTGTTTTAAGTCATTTAGCTTGACTCCTTTTTCTTTTTAGGTGCGGATGAGCTCAACTAAAGGGTTAGGGATCTCTTTAGCTTCTCCATTCTCTAGTTCAGGGGGCTCTCGTGGTGGTCTGGGCACGCCAAGATCATCTCCTATGCCATCTTTGAAGACAAATGCCCTCGGGAAGGGCTTTACGGTGTTCATGAGCTTCTCCTTTGCGGTATGAGCTTCTTTTGGGTCCGGCTCCTTAGGGGTACGGATTCTTATCTTGGCAAAGGACTTAGGCACGCCATCAGGCTCATCATCAGGTTCATTTTCGTCCAAGGTAGGGAGCAAAACCGAGTAGATATCCTTGAAGACGTCCTTATGTTTCACCTTTGACGGCTTCTTGGCCACCTTCGGTTTTGGATAGGGCTCACTCTCCTTAGGGTCTTTAGGCATCTTGGCTTCATTATTTTGTATGAGAGAAGTCTTCTATGGTGGCAGCTTGATTGCCCTTGGTGCTGTCTTGAAGTCGATGCTTTGATAGAAAACATCTTGCCGAATATTTCCTAGTGACATGCGGCTTCTCATGAAGTCTATGACTGCACCGGTGTAAGCTGTTCTTGACTCCCCTGGAAACAGCTCCGGTTTCTGGCTCTCCTCAGGCTCAGCTTCTTTTTGTCCTTCTTGAGATAGTGCAGTTACAAGGGCGAGCTGGTTCTCCTTAGATAGGACAGCACTAAAAAATGTTTGAGGGTTTACCTCATTTTGCTTCCTTACGGTTTCTGCGGTTTGGACTACTGGAACCTCCAACTTCTGGACATGAGTGGAGAGATACCCAAACTTGCTGCAAAGATCAGTGAACAAATGATCTAGCTTCTAACTGAGGTTCTTGTTGATTTTCCTCTGCTCCTCCATGTATCATTCGAAGACTACATCTATCTTCTCTTCTTGTTGAGCCGGTGCAACAGCTTTAGGGAAAGTGAAAGGCAGCTTCACTTGACAGATCCCCTTAGGATAGACATGTTGGTTAGGCTGGTATTGGGCTCGATGACAGACGTGCTGGCCAGGATACACGAACTTTCCACCAATGTAGTTCACTTCCACTTTATGCGGCCTAACCGGTGGGGGAAGTGCATAAAAGCTCATCAAGTCCATTCTTTCTCGTCTAGTGTGTTGTTTAAGTGAGACCTTCTTGTCCTCCACCTAAGACACAAAAAGAAAGAGATTTAAGTAGAAAAAAAAAAAATTTATGAGTTTTTAAGATTTTATGAAAAAACAGAAAGTAAAATAATGAAAGAAAGGAAGAACTAGACTAAAAATCAGTCAAAAAGTTTGAAGGGAATGCGACAGCCTCCCCGGCAATGGCGCCAAAAACTTGATGGGGCGTGGGTTTAGCTTCAAGTTTTAATATTTATAACCCAACCAAAATGAGCTGCAAGTGCACAGCTGTGTTGTAGTCGGGGTCGAACACAAGGAGGGTGTGATTTCACTTCAAACCTATGCTGATTGATGAGTAGCTAGAACAGAAAATAAGATGTTGTGGTGAACCTAAATGAAAAGAAATAAAAGCAAATAAGTAAATGAGAGGTTGTAAGGAATGAAAGAAAAGAGTTAGGCAAAGAATAATCTTTGAAAACAAGTAATGAAGTGATGATTGCATTGGTATTTCATTATGAACTGTCTTGAGAACAAAACATTAAGGTATGGTCTTTCCACTTTCGTGGCTCCAACCACTATGATTAATCATCCTAATAGACTCAACTTTCGATGGTTATTATAAGCTGTAATCATACATTAATGGTTCAAGTAATGATAGAGTTCACTAGACTCCTTAGGTCAGCTTTCGTTGCCTAAGACGTGTAGCTCACCAAGTATTAGATCAAGCAATACAACAAGCTTTTCGAGAGTGTATCAACCCTAGATCAAATTGCTAGATGTACGGTAAAGCAATCATTCATTAAGTTCAAATAAAGGTGAAGATCAGTTGATGAATGAAAGTCCCAATTGCAACCGCCAATCACATCATACAAGTTTCATTGATTTACCTCGCCTAACATATGGATCTTCTCGGACATAATGGTAACAAACAAGCAAGGCATGGATCTACTCGGACATAATGGAAACAAACAAGAAAGGCATGGTTGAAATCATTAAGAATGTATTATAAAGAGATAAGGGGTAGAAGAAGGCTTCTCTGATGAAGAACAAGTCAAAATCTCCGTTGAAAACTCTGTACAAAAGAAAAGGAAAAGATGAAAAAGTAAAGAACAAGGTTTTATGTGTGCTAGCGTCTTGAACAGCGTCTCCTTTCTCTTCCTCCTGGATGGCGCAGCTCTCTCTGTATCCTCTCTGATGGCCAACCCTAGACACACCTCGAAAAGAGGCTAAAAATATGTATATATAGGTCGGGAGTTGCTGGTTTCTTGAAGTGCCGGAAAAGGAAACTTTCCGATGAGCTGGACTTGATGTTTTGCGACGTGAATGGGCCGAGATAAGGTCAAGGAAACCACCAAAAGCAAGCTGGGCTTGTGTTAAGTCGAGCCAGGGTCCAAACTGCGGAAATCCCGACGTTGGGCTACACTTATTCTCCACGGGCTTCATCTCCTCGCCAGACGGACATGTCTCAGGAGAAAATATTTCTAAACTGCATGTCTGGTCCAAATGGCTCCATTCCACTTCTCCCTGATGCCTAACTTAACTATCTATCCAGCAAGACCAAGATCATGATTTTTGGACGCCGGGAAGACCTCTAGCCGTGGCTATCGTTCGAATGCTCCGGTTCTGTCCAAATGCGAGAATCGGACAAATGGAGTTTTGTTGAGGCTCTTGACTTGGAAACTTGCATGGATCATGGTTTGAGGCTCTTTTGCTCTTTTTTAAATCCTTTTCGATGTTTTAACCTGTTAAGCCTCCAAAACCAACATATACAAGAAAACTACCTCTAAAGGCATAAAACCTTATTGAAAATACTTGATAACATAAATAAATACTGAGTAAAATCATGTAAAATATGGATTTATCACTACCCAACATATCACATATCATGCTCAATGCTCACACTTCACGGCCGCAACTATCATCAAGATAAGTTTTCTAACAATTGTTCATAATCACCTTTTATGTGTTGTATCTTACATATAATCACCTTATCTCCTTTATAATTAGCTCTATTACAGCTCATCACAGTTCGTCATGCCAAACTCTTTATCACCTACTTTCTGGCCAGTCGTGTGGTTTTACGCGCTCCACATGGGTCCGCTGGTGAAATAATCCACACCTTAAATGACGAGCTTAAAAAACTGTCATTTAAGGATAAAGCTGAGCATCGCGTCTCGCATTAAATCACGCTCCACACAGGTGCAGTGGTGAAATAATCCACACCTTAAATGACGATCTTAAAGAACTCTCATTTAAGGATAAAGCCGAGCATCGCGTCTCGCATTAAATCGCGCTTCACATGGGTGCAGTGGTGAAATAATCCACCCATGCTTCTTCGGCACTTGGACTAAAAACTTAAGTGACGAGGAAGAACCTAAAAGCCGAGCCCGATCTAGCAATACAACACGTTTCACACAAACATCATCGGCCGACCGTCCATGCTTCTTCGGCACTTGGACTAAAAACCTAAGTGACGAAGAAGAACCTAACAGCTGAGCCCAATCTCGCAATACAACACGTTTCACACGAACGTCATGGGCCGACCGTCCATGCTTCTTTGGCACTTGGACTAAAAATCTAAGTGACGAAGAAGAACCTAAAAGTCGAGCAATATTTCGCAATACAACACGTTCCAGATGAACGTCATGGGCCGACCATCCATGCTTCTTCGGCACTTTGACTAAAAACGTAAGTGTCGAAGAAGAATCTAAAGCGGAGCTCGACCTTGCAGTACGACACGTTCCACAGGAACGTCATGGGCCGACCATCCATGCTTCTTCGGCACTTTGAATAAAAACCTAAGTTTCGAAGAAGAATCTAAAGCCGAGCCCGATTTCGCAGTACGACACGTTCCACACGAACGTCATGGGCCGACCATCCATGTTTCTTCGGCACTTTGACTAAAAACCTAAGTGTCGAAGAAGAATCTAAAGCGGAGCCCGATCTCGCAATACGACACGTTCAGCACAAACGTCAGGGGTTAGACCACCCATGCTTCCTCAGCACTTAGATTAAAAGCTCTCGTCTGCGTCTATCTGCTTAACTCTTCTGTCTATCCTGAACTTTCTTCATGCTCAGCCTCACAACCCGAACCTTCTCTGTCATCTCCTGAACATAAGTAGCTCCATATATGCTGCGCTCCCCCACTTGGGTCCAGCATAAGGGTGTCCTACATGGCCTCCCATACAAAGCCTCAAAAGGAGCCATGCCAATACTCGCCTGGAAACTGTTGTTGTAAGCAAAATCAACCAAGCTCAAGTGATCTGCCCAATGACCACCCCAATCTAGCACACACAACCTCAGCAGATCCTCCATGGTCTGGATAGTCCTCTCTAACTGCCCATCTGTCTGCGGATGATATGCTGTACTCATGTGCACATGCGTGCCCATCTCTCTCTGAAATGCCCTGCAAAAATCTGAGGCAAATCTCAGATCCCTATCCAACACAATACTGGCTAGCACTCAATGCAGCCTCACTATCTCACTCACAAACTTCTTAGCTAAAATAGCAGCTCCATCTGTCTTTTTGATGGCCAATAAATGTGCTGACTTGGTCAACCGATCCATAATGACCCAAATAGCATCATGTGTCCTCGAAATAGGTAGTCCAACCACGAAGTCCATCGTGATCATGTCCCACTTCCACTCTGGAATGGGTAAGCTCTACAAAAGACCACCCGGAACCTGATGCTCAGCCTTCACTAAGGAACATGTGTTTGCAACCCAATCTGCCACATCTCTCTTCATCGCGACCCAATGATAGTACCTCTTGAGGTCATCGTACATCTTGGTCGCTCCTGGATGAATCGATAACTTGCTCGAATGAGCCTCTCTAAGAATCTGCTGTCTAAAGGCCTCCACCTTGGGTACACACACCCGACCACGAACCAAGATAGTCCCGTTCTCAGAAACCTGATACTCGGAACTCGGCACATGTGACGCATCGATCTAACTCTGATCACTCTCCTGCGCCACCCTGATTCTGCTCAACAAATCTGCCTGATCAACTGCCTTTAAGCCTAAAGGCTCCTGCGAAATAGCACAAAGACGCAAAGTGCTAATCTCGCCCACCAAAGTCTCCCCATCCTGCTCTAAACCCGAATCACACCTCCGTCCACTCAAAGCATTTGCCACTAGGTTAGCCTTGCCTAGACGATAGACAATATGCAAATCAAAATCTGCAAGAAAGTCAACCCAGCGTGTCTGTCTCGCATTCAGCATCGGCTGAGTGAAGATGTGCTGTAAACTCTTGTGATCTGTGAAGATCTTCACTGACTCTCCCAAAAGATAAGATCCCCCAAATCTTGAGTGCAAAGACCACCGCTCCCAACTTAAGATCATGCATAGGGCGGTTGCGCCTACTCCCTTGCAACTGCCTCAAAGCATAGGCAATCACTCTACCCTCCTGCATCAGCACACAACCTAGACCAACTCCTGAAGCATCTGTGTAAATTACATAAGGCTTCCCTGGCTCGGGTAATGCCAAAACAGGTGTAGTAGTCAACATCTCCTTGAGCTTCCCAAAGCTCTCCTCGCACTCCGGCGATCCCAGTCAACTTCGTCATCGGCTGGGACATACTCGTAAAGCCTTTGACGAATCTCCTGTAATAACCTGCTAAACCAAGAAAACTTCTGATCTCGGTAGCACTACTAGGTCTAGGCCAATCCCTGATAGCCTCGATCTTCGTCGGATCTACATAAACTCCCTCTGCATAAACAATGTTCCCGAGAAATCCCATCTCGCGCTGCCAGAAACTACACTTGCTCAACTTAGTATATAGCTTTTGCTCTCGAAGCTTCTCCAAAACTAGCATCAAGTGGACCTCATGCTCCTCAGGACTCTTGGAATAAACCAGGATATCATCGATGAAGAGGATGACGAACACATCCAAATACTCCCTGAACACGTCGTTCATGAACCTCATAAAAGTTGCTGGCGCATTTGTCAAATCAAAAGGCATGACCACAAACTCAAAATGCCCATATCTCGTCCTGAAGGCAGTCTTGCGGACATCCGCATCGTCTCTCGAGATCTGATGATAACCCGATGCCCAGTCAATCTTGGAGAACCATGCAGCACCCCTCAACCGATCCAACAACTCATCAATCCTCGGGAGAGGGTACCTATTCTTCACAGTGACTCGATTAAGTCCCCGGTAATCAATACACAGCTGAAAACTCTCATCCTTCTTCTTCACAAACATAACTGGTGCTCCCCACGGTGAAACACTCGGTCTGATGAACTCTTCAGCTCTGCCAACTCAGCTGGAGCCATCCTGTAAGGTGTCTTGGATATCGGCGCTGTCCCCAGCTCTAACTCAATCGTGAAAGGAACTGACCGAGAAGGTGGTAACCCCGTCAACGGCTGAAAAACATTCTCGAAATCCCGGACAACCTGAATATCTCGAACCACCACCTCACCATTGGACTCCATCATAGTGATCATCGCCAGATAGGTCTCACAGCCTCGCTCAATCATCCGCTCTGCCTGAATAGCTGAGATCACCAAACTCCCAGAAGGCGGTCTCACTCCCTGAAACACCAACCTCCCGCCATCACGCTCAAAGACCACTCTGCCTCTATAGCAATCTAGATAAACCCAGTACTACGATAACCAGTCCATTCCCAAAATGACGTCGTACAACTCCACCGGATAAATAACCAAATCCGCCGGCATCCATTGCCCCGCAATCTGAATATCGATGCCCCTAGCACAGCCCGAAGTAGCCAGAAAACCTCCTCCAGCCACCTTGACCATGCCCAAACGCTCACCCGCGCTGCTCAGGATACCTCTACTCTCGGCACACCCCAGAGTGATGAAGCAATTAGATGCTCCAGAATCGAACAAAACGTGTGACTCAACGCCACCTAATAACAAGGTCCCTACACATTCAAAACTATGAGACCCTGCTAACACTATCACAGGCAAAATATTGCAAACAAACAACAACTACAAAAATAAACTTAAGGAATTATGAAGTCTGAGTCAATAAGTTTACCTGTGATCTGCCCGGCCTAACTCGTCTGGCCCGTCTCCACCGAAGAGTATCCTCGCGGCACAGCACCCATCTGTCCCACTGTATGCGCTGCCGCAATCTGGCTCACTGGTCGAGCCGCCAATGGCTGAAATGCCGCCACCGTCAAGCCCTACAACTTGGGACACATCGGCCTGATATGTCCCGGCTCTCCACACTGGAACCACACTCTATCCCGAGGCACCTCCCTCTTGGGACAACTAGAAAGACGGTGCTCCATGCTCCCACACCCAAAACACGCCCCTCGCGGGAAACGGCTAACTCCCGAAGCCTCTTCCCGACTCCTCTTCTGGTCCTGCGCAGGCTTGCCGCCCTTGTCATAACCATAACTGAAACTCGAACCTCGGCGCTGCTGCTGGCTCCGAGGCTGGATAGCAGGAGCAACTGCATCTGGCACGACTGCAGAGCCTACCTGCTCACGCTGATCCTCCTCGATCGAAGCCACCAACTGCACTAAATCCGCCCTCGAAGCATACACGCGACCTCGACACTGCTGCCGGATACTCGAACGAAGTCCCTGAAGGAACCTCTGAAGTATCTCGCGCTCACCACCTGCGCCAACACCGGAATGCACCACCAGTCTGCTAAACTCTGCAGTGTACTCACGTACCGAATGGTCACCCTGGGTCAACGACGTGAACTGCAACAGAAACCGGTCCCGAGCCTCCTGCGGAAAGTACTGGCCATCAAACTCCGTCATGAAGTCACCCCACGTCCAGACTGCTCTCCTCCCCGCTATGGCCCGCCACCACAAATGCGCATCACCACTCAGATAGTGGATAGCTATCTCCACCTGGTACTCCACTGGACACCTGATCGACTGAAAGTTCTGCTCCACTCTCGACCTCCACTCGTCGGGCTACTCCGGACCAACACCACCCACAAAAAAAGGCTTACCAATCCTCTACATCTTCCTCTCATCTCGAGATAAGGTGGATGCCCAACAACCGCAGCACCATGCTGCCCAGCAAAACCTGCAGCACCCTGCTGCCCAACAAAACCGGCACCCTGCTGTGCCCCGGCCACGAATGAAAGGCTAATTTGCCACAAATTGGCGAACCGGAGGCCGGTAACATTTTGGAAATGAATTTCGTTTCTATTTTCTTTTAAATCGAAAAACATGGAAAAGACATTACAATCAAAGGAAACTTGAAATATTTACGTATCCAACCAGGGTATTATCCGATAACCACAAACCCGACCGACCGTACTGGATACTAACCTAACAAATCCTTAAATTCACCGTTTTGTTTCCTATATTGAAAATTTGAAATCAGAAAATAGTGGAAGAAGGAAGAAAGTGAAATCGAAGAAAATCTTCAAACGGAAACTGAAATTCTAGAGTGGAGCTCTGAATCGAGTAATGATGAAGTTGAGAAACAGCAAAGAAACGACGGAATTGTCGGAGCAAGTAGAATCGGCTCAACCGACCAAACCGTCGGGCCAACAGAAGTGGCGAAGCGACCTCGAAGTCGATAGAATCAACGTAAGCCCCAAAACCGACAGAAGCGACAAAGGCAAGAGAATCGACGGAAATCCACTCTCCTCCATAAGCGACAGAAGCGAGAGAGACAATGGAGCCGACAGAAGCGGTGGAAACCAAAGTTCTTTCGAATCCTTCAAACGAAGAAGCTAACCCCCAACCAGAAGACACCCAAACTGAGGAGAATATGAACTCAGAGGAAGAAGAAAAAGAAGAAGGGGATGAATCGGAAAAATGAACTCAGAGGAAGAAGAAAAAGAAGAAGATGATGAATCGGAAAAAGAGGAAGAGGACGAAGAAGAAAAACAGGAAGAGGATGAGGAAGAGGAATCGGCTGAGGTTTTGTCTGGTCACGAAGTGGAGAATAAGGTATTGAATCTTGTTTATTCATTACATGAACCTTGAGATTGATAATGGAGAAAAGAATGAAGATTGAGCATGGATAAATTTGAATAGGTAGTATTAGGTAATTATATATTCGAATAGGTTCAACTACGTTCGAATATGTTAACTTGAACAGTTATTGCTAAGTTCAACTGGATATCTTGGGTACAACTACGTAGATTAAATTCAGCTAAGGTTCAACCGGTTAATTAATTTTATTTGTTTGAACCTGCAGGATGAGGAGGATGATGATGAGGATGATGGGGAGGATGATGATGAGGATGATGGTGAGGAACGTCCGCAGGAAAAAGCTCCTCAAACGGAACAAACTCCGGAGGAAAAAGCTCCTCTACGGGAACAATCCATGCCTTCAGTAACAGAAGACGCTCAAGCTATGCCTTCAGAAGCACATGCCTCTTATTCGGCACCGTTCTTGGTAATGTACGATGAGTTTGAGAATTTTAATTCAACAAATGGTTTGAATGTAGGTTCGATTAGGTTTGAGTAGGTTCAACTACATATTAACTTTATATTAACTTTAAGTACCATATTGTTTGACTTGGCTGCAGGTTGATGATGAATATATACCACTGCAACCAGAGAAGTTTTACTTTCGTCGAGAGCAATATTCAAAGAGTTGAAAGATATCAACAAGGTGTTACGTGAATCAAACGGTGAAGGACATCAAGAAAATTCTTGAAGCATTGGATTGGTTCTCGAGTCATCCTCAGTTTAAGCATATCTTCCATATGCCCGTGGAGAAAAACCGGAAATCACAAGGAGTTTGGATGCTTCTACTTCACCTAGCTTATACTGATAATGAGAGAGAGTTATGGTTTGTGGTTAATGGAGTACCTATTAGGTACTCCATCAAGGAGCATGCGCTGTTGAGTGGATTGGATTGCCATGACTACCCTAGCAACTATGGGGAGTTGAAGGATACCTTCCATAGGCGATTTCAAGTTTGTGGAAAAGTAGTTCAAGAGAAAAAAATATTACGATAGCCGATGTGAAGAAGAAACTATTGGGAATAAAGGGCGCTGTTAACAAGAAGAAGATGGATGCACTATATTTCTTAACCAATGTCTTGAAAGCGAAGTCCAAAGTTCAAGGAAACATAGAGCCCTTCTTTCTTAAAGTTGTGGATGATTTAGACTTATGCGAAAAATTTCCTTGGGCCGTTACACATATGATGATTGTCTCGATGAAGTAAAGAAAATAACAAAGAAGTTCAAGTGACGCATTGTGAAGGAGAACGATTCATGGACCTTTTCTGGTTTCATTTTTCCTATTGAGGTAACTTTTTTCCTTAGATGTCGTATTAAAGTAATAATTTTATGGGTTTTCGGTGGTGATATTGTAGTACTTTCTCTGTATAGGCTTTTGCGTTTGAGAGTATTCCTGTGCTTGGGCGAACCTTTCGTATAGCTGTTGATGCAGAGAATGACTGTCCAAGCTTGTGCAAGCACATGTTCAAAGAGAGTTACATGAAAGGTTATCCATTGGAGGACATAAACGCAGCGATTTGAAGCACTAAGGTGAGTTTTTGTATCATTTTGTATCTTATTTGAGCGAGGCTTATATTTGAATGTATTTTTTGTTTTCATATCCGCAGGATATCATTAGCATCTTGGAACCCGCCTCAGATGAAGAAGTTCTTATGGAGCGCATCGTAGAACCTGGTTCCGATGATGGGATAGGCTTTGTGGATCCTCTAGTTGAATGTTGGAGAGATCATCTAATCGTGCTGAAGAAGAAGATATGGTGGGAGTCTCTGTACGAGATGAACTTGGCCGGTAGAGCTATCACTGATGTAATAAATGAAGTACCAAGAGAGGCATCTGAAACCGGTGGATCACAACATGAGCTGATGGAAGCGATGAAGAGATTGATCAAGGAAGCAACCGAGAAGATGGAGAATAAGATGAATGATATTACATCGGAGATTAAGGCAATGGTTGCTGATTTGTATGAGAGGCTTGACGTGGTTGAGTGTTATGTCAACGAGCAACGAAGAAAGAAAGCTCATGATATAGGAGGTGCGACTACTTCAACTCTAAGTCCTAGTCCTCCCACTGAGAAAGATGACTCTGAGTCTGAGGCGGCTGAAGAGATAGAGGAAGAGAAGGATGATTCTGAGGCTGATGAGGAGAAGGATGACTCTGAGGCGGCAGAAGAGACAGATGAAGAGAATGAGGTAGATATTTGTAATGAGCCTCCTCCAAAAAAAAGACGGAAAACAATTGTAGGTGAGATGAATAAGCGGCCTAAGAGGACAGTTAGACCTGCATCTTCAAAGTGTAGTCCTTTTCTGGTTTTGAAAAAAAAAAAAAAAAAAAAAANAAAAAAAAAAAAAAAAAAAAAAAAAAAAAAAAAAAAAAAAAAAAAAAAACTGCAGGCGAAGGAGTGAAAGAGACGAAGGCTGCAAGCAAAGGAGAAAAAGTGACGAAGGCTGCAGGCAAAGGAGGGAAGAAGAGGAAGAAGAGGTGAATAACCTATGTTGGTGGTGTTTCTTGGTAGTGTAATTGGGTACAACTATGTTTGTTATGGTACAACTATGTTTATTAGCGTGTTGGGAACTTAAGGTATTTTGGGTACAACTATGTTTTGAGTAGTTCAACTACATGTTGGTTAATTTGGCACATTTGTGTGTTTCTTTAAAAGTTCAACTCAATATTACATACACCACAAACTGAAAATCTTAGTTTATTATAAACGAAAGAGTAGTAAGTATTTAGAACACGGATAAGCGCCATAGACATAACCAAATTAAGAAGATCTCTTACAATAGTTTTGAAAACAGAGGTCTTTTTTGAAGTTCTTGCATAAACCAAATTAAAAAGGGATCAAGTACAAGAACAAGTGCGGCAATCACAAACGTCATTTCCACAAGTTGGTGCTTCTTGCTGAGATCACCAACCAACAATTCCAGCCTTTTAATCTCCCCTTTGCTCTCCTCGTGTTCTTCCTTCAGGTCCGAAATCCGTTTCTCCGCAATACGCAAGTCCATGATGATGAAAGTTAATTCGTCGTCCTTCAGCTCTGAAATTAACTCCTCCATTCCGACACGGTGGTGAGTTTGGAGACTCTCAACTTCCCCAGAAACTCGATTAATGTCAGAGTGAAGGATTTCAAGCTCATCTTCAACCACATGATCCCACCACTTTCGAATATGATAGCCCGGATTCTACAATCGTAAACAACAAAGTGTCAAGAGCACCAAGAACCCTAAATACCAAGAACTTGCAGGATTTTCAACTAACCGCTCGAAATTCGCAGGAGAAATATCTTCTCCTAGGGTCTTCAGGAATGTGAGACGTCTCCCTGACAACCTGACCACCGCAGTAACACTTGGTAGGCATTCCATACTCGCCATCTCCGCTAAGACCTTCGTCCATGGAGTATGAAGAGGAAGACGAGGTTGCAACCCAACTGTGAGGTCCCATCTCTGAAAATTGAAGAGAGAAATTGAAGAGAAGAATTCCTGAGAAGAATTGCAAAGAAGAATTGAAGAGAAGAATCGAAAAGAGAAATTCCTGAGATGAATTGAAGAGGAATTGGGATTTATATATGAACCCTAGAAAACATTTCTAGAAAACCCAGATTGTCGACTTTGGGGAAAGGAAAAATAATTGTCGACTCATCCTTCTTTTTAAGTATTTACGAAATAATGAAAATTGGCGTAAATAAAAAATAAAGCAATTAAAAAAAAAACAAATTAAGTTCCCGCCTTTCTTTCCCACTGGCAGAAAAGTTAAAAATTTACACTTTTCGATAAAAATTGTACGTAGTTGTACCCACGCCAATGGTGGAACCAAAATTGTTAATAGTTGTACATCTGCGAATTTTGTGTTTTTCTAGTTGAACCATACCAAAACTTGTATATGTATAGTTGAACAATTGATAATCGATCTTCTTTTATAATTCTAAACATGTCTATCTCCACGTTTACAACATATCTCGTATTGTTCTTCATTTGCTTCATATCATTGACATATTACCTATATTATCCATATCTTGTAAAAGGTTGTCGAGGACTAAACCATTATCTACTTCTATAATTTTTTAATTTCATTTTTATTCTTTTTATCAATTAATAAGACATAAAAATTTGTTTTTCTTAATTAATTCTCTACTTTGCATATCAAAAATATATTTATTATGTATTTGTTGTTTATACATATTTTGAACCGGTTAGTCGAACCAATTGGAGCCAGTTGAACTAAATGAATGAGAAACCAAAAAACGTCTACATTCAGATGTCTACATTCATAACCGAACACATCGACATTTTTATGTAGTTGAACCTAGTAGAACCAAGTTCTGTACTTATAATAATAAGGTGACCTTTAACATTTGAGAATACAAACCCTGCACATTTGTACGTAGTTGAACTTAGTAGAACCTAGTTATGGATTTTTGACAATAAAAACCATGAATATCATCAGTACATACATGAACCTGGTGTAACCCATCATTTAAAACTCCAAACAACATAATTCAAACCACATAATTCAAACCACATAATTCAAACCACATAATTCAAACAACATAATTCAAACATCATCGGCTCATAGGTTCAAACCAATCACCAAAATTCTTGTAACGATTACACTTGTTACTCGTTTTCTTCTTCTTTTTACGACTTTCTCCTTCTGATGGATGTCGTTCTTCTTTGTTTCTTCCCTTTTTTGCCGTGTAATCAGGAGGGTATGCGAATAATTTCATTACATCCTCGGGAATACTCCAAACAGAGACATGCGGCACTGTATAGATTGTTTTCACATCTGCCCGTGACCACGTCTCAACCAAGTAGTATTTGGAGCACATATCATATATAGAAAGAGTCGACATTCTTCCATCCTTCTTTATCTTTGCCATGACTGCGGCAATTGCATGAACACAAGGATACTTGTCTATGTCAAACATTCTACACATGCAAGTTTTGCTTGCTAAATCCACAAGGTAAGTCACACCATCTGTTCCAACTACATCGTACTGAAATTCCAGACCATTTACCTCCCTCATAGTTAAACACTTAGCTACTGGACATCTCTCGTGAAGCACATTCTCCACATAAGACACAACAAACTTTGTACTTGGCATTGAAGCACACTCGTTCCTATACTTGTTGGACCAAAAAGCGAATTTCTCCACTATCTTATCAACCATAGGTAAGAGTGACAACTTCCTATCTTTCCTAAACACACTGTTCATAGATTCGCAAGAACTGCTGGTGTATAATTTATACTTATCTCCTTCAAAGAAGCATCTTGCCCACCTATCAACATTTATGTTATCAACCAAAAACTTAGCACACGCAGGATACATCTTCGTCAATTCATCAAACTCACTTCTAAACTCAGACACAGTATAAGCATGAGTGCATTTGATAAACTTATCCACAACATCATCTTTCTTAACCCCTCGTTGAGCATGTCCTTTTACGTTCTGAGCCAAATGCCAAATGCAGTGTACATGGCGAGCCAATGGATAGATCTTCGACACTCCATGTATGATGCTTTTATGTCTGTCACTCACAAAAACCAGTTCAGGATCATCTGGTATAACAGCTTTCAGGTTTTCCAGAAATCCCAACCAGCTAAGATGATTTTCACTATCAGTTATCCCAAAGGCAATAGGGTAATGGTGATGGTTAGGATCTTGAGCAGTGGCAAACACAAGCTGTCCACCATATACAGTCTTCAAAAACGTTGCATCTACAACTATCACTTTCCTCATCCATTGAAACCCTTCAATGCTGGTGCCCAAAGCAACAAATAGATACTCGAACCTGTTAACAGCATCTAGTTGCACATTTGTTTTTATTCCAGGATTTTCCTGCTCCAGCATGTACAGATAAGAAAACAACATCCCATAACCTTCTTCAAGAGTGCCCCACACATCAGTAACATGTATTTTTTTTCCTCTCAAGGCAGTAGAGTATGAGACGGCGACACCAGCTCTCCGGTGAACAACATCTACAATAGTTTTAGGAACTGGTGTGTCGAATTGACCTGGATAGTCTTCATGCATAACCGCTGCCACTAATTATGGGTTGCCTCTCCTTCTACAATTGCTACTACTTTGAACAGATCGAGAGCATGTATGCTTACTCCTATATCTTCTGACGCTGAAAAAATCTGATCCAGCTATCTTAGCAGCTCGTATATACCAACTACAGCCTTTGCTCTCCTGAGTGCACTTGAGAATAAGTCGCACTGTGTCTGATTTATAAGTACGGACACCAAAACAGTGCTTATGTGAAGCTCTGTCAACTAAATCTTGCAATGCGTGCATCGAGGGAAATTGTTGTCTTAAATCAATACCAATACCATCTTCCCATGCTTCAACAAACTGAGATTCTTCTGCATGACGTGAAAGCTCAATATCCTCATCAAACCCATTTAACCCGTCTTCCTTACTATCAAGTTCTGGAAACTCACCATTGCCATCATGTTCTTTGCCATCAGACTCCACCTCTTCGATAAGTGGCTATGCGATATGTTGCTCCCTCTATTTTTGTTTTGTTCCTTCCTCTCTGAAAATAGTAATGATACCATCAATCGGTACATCACCTATGCCATTTGGAACCGGCTCCTCCTCATAATTCAAACCAAATGAACTTTCAGCCTACATTCTAGACAGGTGCTCGCTCCTATGATTTATTCCCGAATCTTTCGTTACCTCCACATGCAAAACCCTCCTAAATCCCAGATTATCAATTGTCGTTAGATAAGCAAATAGGTCCTCATCATCGAAAACGTACATCTCTCTCGCAGGATTATTTGACATTGGAATGTAACTCAGTTTCAGTAGCGGCTTATCTTCATCTCTCGCAATCTTCCTGCATATCTTATCTACTACCGCCGAGTACGTAATCTATTCCAAAGATGAGATCTTGAATGTTATAGCGCAAGTTGGATTTTTTGAAACCCATTTCAGTTCCTCTTCTGCATAGTGACCTCCGTGGTCAAAAAATATGTTTGTGATGTTCATGCTCATTGTCCCCTGCAATACAAATATGAAACAAATAATCAATTGCCAATTACAAACATCCCACAGTTGTACTATGTGTACCAGTTGAACTTTTAGTACCATTACTCTTTAACATGCAGTTGTACCTATATAAACCATTATAACCACTTAATCAACTAACTCTCATTTGTATCACTCGTACCAGTTGTACCATCTCTGCAAGTTCCGATCTAGTACAAATACAGTTCAGTGGGTGAGATTCACAAGCTACATTTGTCAAAATGCTTAATCTAATGCCCATTCTATCAATGCATGTATACCATTCCAATGTTTATACCCAATGAACCGATTTACAAATCTATACACCAAACAAATAACTAAAACCTACAATCTTACCTCCAGTAGAATTGAAGCTTCAGCAATGGTCAAGCAAAGGGAAAAGGGACATCGACTGTCTTAGGAAGAGAAAGAGGAGGCGAAATAAGTGTAGATGAGCTCAGGTCGAAGAAGATTTCGATTTCATTGGCTGGGAGCTCGAGTGAGAAGAGGTGAGATTCCGAAAGCAGATTCTGACCCCGACCAAAAGGTGAAAAAAGAAGGAAGGAGAAAAACGTAATTGCACAATCCTTGTTAATGAAGAAATGGCATTAGATCAGGTTGTGGCACAGCAGATTAAGTTTTTCTGATTTGTGGCAAATTGGATTTGCGCTCCCCGGCCACCGGAGGTGTAACATCCGTGAACCAGAAAGTTGTTTTAGAAGTGGTATCGAACGGCATTAGGGATTCAGGAGTGGATTACATAGGCTCTTTGGGTGTGAATTTAGGATTGATTGTACATGTTCTTGTTTGATTGTTGTACANGATTACATATGCTCTTTGAGGTGTGAATTTAGGATTGATTGTACATGTTCTTGTTTGATTGTTGTACAATCGGTCTAAAGTTCAAACACTTCGAAGAAAATGTGTAAAAAGCTTTTAAATTACTAGTGTCGATCGATCGACACCGGTTATCAGGTTGATTTCCGGTTCAAGTGGAATTGAGGTTGGTTCGGGTCGAGTGGTGTCGACCGACACCAAGGAGTGGTGTCGATTGACACCAGCTTCAGGAAAATCGACCGGTTCAATTTAAATGGGCTGATTTTGTTGGTTTATGGCGAGGAAGCCCTATTTTCTGAGAGAGAACAGTGTAGCCGCGTTTCAGAGTTCACTTTTCGAGATTAGAGCTTTTCAGAGAGAAATAGGGTGATTTCTGGGCGATTTTGGAGTTGGAGGATCGATTTGTGGCTGTTCTTCGTTGTTTCCATCTTCCTTTCCCCTTTCCAATCCTTTCTAAGGTGAGTGTGTGACTGTAGGTCCGTTTATCACCAGAGATTTCATGTTTAGGAATTGTTATTGTGTTGTTTGATCGATGTGGGGGTTGAATCCCACGAGTTTCTGTGTTTATCGCACTGTTTCGTTGCTTTTGGTGTTGAAGCATCGGGACGGTGTCGATGCACACCAGTTTGGTGTCGCTCGACACTGTTGAGCTCGTGTCGAGCGACCCACTCCGTGTGTCGATCGACACTGAGCTGGGGTGACGATTGAGACCGAGCTGGGGTGACGATCGACACGGTGGTGTGTCGATCGACACGGTGGTGTGTCGATCGACACGAGTGCTCTATTTCGAGTTTGTTGAGTTTTGATCATTGCTGCTTATGTTTACTGTTGTTTATTGTTTGATGTATTGTCTGTTGTTGACGTACATGGCCTGTAGACAGGATGATCCACTCACTAAGTATTTATGATAATACTTACGCATCTCTATTCCAGTGTGATGCAAGTAACAGGAATGTCCAACCGCAGAATGAGGCCGGGAGAGGATGAGGATGTTAGGATGGTTTAATGTTTTAAGTTGTTGTTTTGCAAACCTGGTGTTTAGGTTGCTAGCTTATTATTATTTCATTGAATTCATTTGGTGGACTGAATTATTTGGTTTATTATTTATGGATTTCTCTCTGAGAATTTCTGCATTGTTAAAAAAAAAAAAAAAAGCTTGGTTGTTTCATTTTGGTATTAGAGCGTATACGGTTTTAGGACTATTAGTATTGGGTGAACTGGACTATGTGTTTAATTGATTATGAGTGTTAGTCAGTTAGTAGTCTAGTATCATCCTCTCGGCCTTCCAGTATTCTGCGGGTAAGTGAGTTAGAGTTTGTGTTTTGTTGTGTTTTGTTTATGTGCTGACCTTACTCTTTCTGTACTTGGTTTAAGTGTAGCGAGATGGACGAAGGTCGAGGTCATGGTCGCGGTAGAGGCCGCGGTGTTGCAGCAGCTGGTCGCGGTGCGGCTGCAGCTGGTCGTGGTGCAGCTGGTCGCGGAGCAGCTGGTCGTGGTGCTGTTCGGGGTGGAGCAGCGGGTCGTGGAGGTCGGGGTGCTGGGCATGGTGTACCAGAGGCTTCAGCGGAGAGTCAGGCTCCGAGTGGGGCGACGGTGTCAGTTACTCAGTCAGTCCCGTTGGCCGGTGGGGCTAACTTTGGTGCCAGTGGTAGCGCGGGCATCGGTGGTGACGCCGGGGCTGGGGCGGCTCCCGGTGGTGGGGGTGCTGCTCTAGCTCAGGGGAATTTGATATTGGGGCTACTGATGCAGCTTTTGGCTCGTCTTCTGCACGCGGTACCACAACAGGCTCCGGTTGCACCTCCAGCGGCCGGGGCACAGGCAGGTGCCGGTTTTGTTGAGCAGCAGGAGGCTGCGGGTTTTGGTGAGCAGCATGGTGCTGCAGTTGTTGGGCATGCGCCTTATCGTGAAATGATGAGGGAGATGCAGAGGATTAGCACGCCGATGTTTGAGGGCGGTGTCACTCCAGAGCAGGCTGACGAGTGGCGTCAGAGGTTGGAGCGGAACTTCGAGTCCGTTCAGTGTCCTGAGCAGTTTGAGGTACAGATTGCGGTGCATTACCTTAGTGGAGATGCACATTTGTGGTGGAGGTCTGCTAGGACCCAGAGGGCGGATTGGACTTGGGTTGACTTCGTCGAGGAGTTCAACTTCAAGTTTTTCCCGCAGGAGGCCCGAGACAGGCTTCAGTTGAGGTTTTTGGGATTGACTCAGGGTGAGAGGTCAGTCCAGGAGTACGATGCAGAGTTCTGCATATTGTTGGTTCACACTAGCAGTGAGTTGTTCGGTGAGTGGGCCTTGTTGTCGAGGTTCCTTCAGGGGCTTCGGAGGAACATCAGGACCCAGTGCAGAGGTGGCATGTACCACACTACAGCCGAGTTAGTGGAGTTGGCAGCTTCAGTTGAGGAGGATTTGCGTGAGCCGGTTAGCTCAGCAGTTGTGCTAGCTGCAGTTGTTCCTGCTACCCAGTCCCTGGGCCAGCAGCAGCATCAGCGGCAGCGCAGAGGTTTCAGTTCTGGTTTTGGCAGGGGCGTTAGGCCTGCGCAGGGCCAGAAGAGGAGAGCAGATGAGATATCTGCTAGTAGCCAGAGTTCAAGGGCGTGTTTTAGTTGTGGAGGCTTAGATCACAAGTTTGCTGCTTGTCCCAAGAGGGTGGCAAGGAGGGAGCATACGGTGTGCTTCTACTGCAAGGAGCCGGGGCATATAAGGCCGATGTGTCCCAAGTTAAGCAAAGGTCAGTGGCCGTAGTTCAGCCATTGGCGATCCAGCCAATGTCCCAGGTTGCGGTAGTGCAGCAGTTGGGAGGGGCACCGCGTGTGTACACTCCTAGAG
Source organism: Noccaea bulbosa (assembly GCA_900406535.1). Lineage (NCBI taxonomy): Eukaryota > Viridiplantae > Streptophyta > Magnoliopsida > Brassicales > Brassicaceae > Noccaea > Noccaea bulbosa. The sequence goes on along the minus strand of OVBJ01001428.1, from coordinate 598 downwards.
AGGTGGGCCAGACCAGTCAGTCAGGCCAGATCACAGGGACCTTGTTAGTTGGCAGTTTTGAGTCCCACGTTTTGTTTGACTCGGGAGCATCTAACTGCTTCATTACTTCGGAGCGGCTGAGAGCAGCGGGATTCGGAGTAGCGATGGCGAGAGTTCAGGCTTTGACAAGGTGGCCGGTGGTGGTTTTCTGGCTACTTCGGGCAGGGCTAGAGCAGTGGATATGCAGATTGCAGGACAATCTATGCCAGCGGATTTGGTCATCAGCCCGGTGGAGCTGTATGACGTGATTTTGGGGATGGACTGGCTGTCTTTGTACAGAGTTCATCAGGATTGCTACAGAGATAGAGTTGTGTTTGAGCGGGATGCAGGGAAGTTGGTTTATCAGAGAGTGAGACCGACTTTCGGGAGTATAGTGATTTCAGCTATTCAGGCAGAGCAGTTGTTAGAGCGGGGCTGTGAAGCCTATTTGGCGACGATCACTATGACAAAGTCTAGTGGTGAGGTGGTTTTGAATGATATTGAGGTTGTCCAGAATTTTGAGGATGTCTTTCAGTCGTTGAAGGGATTGCCACCATCTCGGTCAGATCCTTTCACGATT
>OVBJ01001427.1:0-21660 GCA_900406535.1 Noccaea bulbosa | reverse complement strand
ATCAACTTACTCACGATAAAATTAATCGAGAGAAAAACTCCTAATGGTAGAAGCCAAAGAAATAAGTGAGATTGATTATTTTTTTTGTTTAAATTATTTTTAATAATTATAGTTAAAATATTTTAAATGGCAAAAAAAAATTACATAATATTTTATGTAACGAGTAAAAATTACAAAAATGACATTTTATTATTTGTATGTTTGATTTGTATGTTTTTTAAGTTGAAGGTTAAATTTGCAAAAATAAAGAATAGTTCATGAGTTTTTTTGCATAAAATATTTTAAATTTTGTGACAAATATAGCCAGGGGCTATATAGCGGGTGACTTTGGAGTTCAGGGGATTGACTTGCACGTAATATAATTAAGGGTTTAATTTACAAAAAAAATTAGTTTGCGGGTTTTTTTTCACAAAACCCTAATAATAATACTTTTTGCTTCTTTTTATTTTCACGACGTGCAATAACATCGTAACAAGTTGACATCAACGAGGAACATGTGTCCTGTTTAAGGCCTTTCGTCAGAAAAGAAAGATGTGTCCTGTTTTAAGTTTTTAACTCGTAAATTATATTTTGCTCTTCAATATGAAGTACATATTTGTTTTTGGACACAAAAACCATTCCTATTTATGAACAAAAACTGTTTGGAAACAGATTTAATAAAGGTTAATTTAGTAAAAAAAAAAAAACACCCAAATGTATTTGGTAAATGACGCGGATCTAATATATAACTTAAATCAAACCAAACTTAAACCACATGAAAAATCCTGAATGAAAAATCCTGAACACAGCTATTTCTTATTAAAAACGACAGATGTTTCAAACACAACACAAACCACACAAAAAAATATTTATAAGTAATGAAACGTAACCCCGCGCAACTGTCCGCGGGCCTGCTACTAGTATGATACAAAAGTAATGCAATCCAACCGCTATAACATTTAAAATGGCACAAACAATAACATAAAGACACAATGTATATGGTTCATGGATCTTTGTTGGACAAAGGATCAAGAACTAAATTTTAAAATTAGAAAAACTAACAACAAAATGGGGTAAGAATCTTCGATATTAGTTCACATAAGAGAGTCAAGAAAATAAAATTTTATCCTTCCGGCACTTCCTCCTTATCTATAATTGTTTGATCCTAATTTTATTTTCAGAAAAAAAATTACCGAAACTCTTGGAAACTATTTGAGGACATAAAAAAAATTGTTAGAGAGAGAGAGACGAAACAAAACTACAGAATATTGGTTTGCTATGGATTATTAAGGAAAGAACAAGAAGAGAGAGAGAAAAAAACAAAACTAAAATTATAGAAAAATCCCCAAAACCCCATATTTTTTTCTTTAGTTTGGTTGATACCAAATAAAAAGAATTGTAAATTTATGAAAACTAGCTGAAAATTTAGAACATCTGGAGGAGAAATAAAAACAAATTTGAAGAAAGGGCTTCATGAGTGGGTTTGTGAGAAAAGGGGGAAACAGAGAATGCAGAGGGAGAGAATGAGCAAGAAGAAGACTAGTCAGGTTCATTGTATTCCCTCTGGTGATCATATTCTCATGACGGCTTCAACTTCAAAACACATTTCTCAGATCAGATTGTACAAAGCCTGGAAGGGTAACAACGTAATAACATTTTCTTTCTTCTCTTAAACAATTCAAGATTAGTTGTTTTCTTTGTTGTTCCACCAGAATGTGAACATGATATTTGATTTTTTGCATGGCAATCAGAGATTTTTCTGTGGTGGGAGACTAATATTTGGCCCTGATGTATCATCTCTGTTCCTAACATCGTTCTTGATTGGAGCTCCTGCGTTTACGTTCTGCATAAGGATGCTCGTGTGGATCAGAAAAGGCGATCCTTTCTTCAACTACACCGTTCTGACTTCAGCATTTATCCTCACCCTCTTGGTTTGTCTCCTCCTTTGAATCCCTCTTCTCTTCAAGCTCTTCAATTTTGCTGATATCTTTGCATCCGCCTCTTGCAGGATTTTACGTTTCTAATGTTGACATCAGCTAGGGATCCAGGGATCATCCCAAGGAATAAACTATCAATGAGTCTTGAAGATGATTCAGATAGTTCTTTGACACAATCTATGGAATGGGTCAACAACAAAACTCCTAATCTCAAGATTCCAAAAACAAAGGACGTTTTCGTTAACGGCTACACAATCAAAGTCAAGTTCTGTGACACTTGCCTTCTCTACCGTCCACCTCGAGCATCACATTGCTCCATCTGCAACAACTGTGTCCAACGCTTTGACCACCATTGTCCTTGGGTTGGACAATGCATTGCCCGAGTAAGCCCCTTCTCATATCTTCCTCTCAAACTTGAAAGTGCAATGAAAGTTTCAGTCTTTAAACTTTGAACACTTGTTGATCATATCCATCTACTCTTTGTTCGGAGAGTCACTGATTCTTGATGTGAATCTTTTGCAGCGAAACTACCCCTTCTTCATATGCTTCATCTCAACTTCAACATTGTTATGCCTATATGTCTTTGTGTTCTCGTGGATCAATCTAATCCGGCAGCCAGGGAGATTATGGAGGACAATGTCTTATGATATAGTCTCTGTCATTCTTATCGTCTATTCATTCGTTGCTGTCTGGTTCGTTGGTGGCCTTACCATTTTCCACTTCTATCTCATGTCTACAAATCAGGTAAAGTCCTTTTCTTTATCATTGTAACTTACCTAAAAATTTGTTACCTTGCCCTAAGCCTTAAGAATTGAGATCTTTCTTGTGTCTGTGTCTGTTTTTGCAGACAACATATGAGAACTTCCGGTACCGATATGATAAGAAAGAAAATCCTTACAAGAGAGGATTGCTGAAGAATGTTAAAGAAGTGTTCTTTGCTAAGATCCCGCCTTCGCAACTAGATCTCAGAGCAATGGTCCCGGAAGAAGATGACATGACAATTGACGGATCTGAGTATCAGTCAGAGTATAGCTCCTCCGTGAGATATGACACAGAAATGGGAGGCAAGCTAACTAAAAGGGAGAGCCCTAAGAAGCTTCCTTTGCCCACACAGAATTTAGATATCAGTGAGAATAGTGATGACTACGACAGACCTAAGACGTCCAGAGAGGATGCTTCTGAGCTTGATCCTTCATTCTTCTCATCTCAAATAGACTTGCCCAAGTAATTGCAATGAAGAGAATCTCTCACTGTTGTATCATCTTTGTCTATATTGTCTGAAACATTCTGATGTATAGCAAGAATTACAGACGAGTGGTTCCGGAAGTCGATGTATCCATTGTATTATCCAAGATTGTAGATTAGAACACTAAAAAAATGTTTTAACATTCGGCTTCATAGGCAAACATTATATTATGAGAAATCCTCAGACAAAAACAGATCTCTTACAAGTAAAAAAAGAAACAACATTTTTTAGGTTCGAGGAGCGTAGAGACACTGACTGAGATAGCAATAGCATCATCATAGTCTCTTCAAGCTTTTCTTTCTGGCGTCTACTTTCTTCTTGTCTGCCTGAACCTTGGCCAAACAGGCTTCTCTTTTCTGTGTAGTAGTGACGACGCTTGCAGATCCTACAGTGGCTGCTACAGAAACGTTAGCCGCTTGTTGTTGGTCTTGGGCACTACTCGTTGTTGTTACTCTCTTGATGTCTCCCACTGAAGAGGGTATAGCAGTAGCAGCACCAGGCGTCTCGTTGTTAGTCTGGCCAACATTTAGAGCCGTCGTTGACTCTGAGATAGCTCCTGTCTTGAACTTAGGTTTTGGTTTAGCATGGATACCCGTGTAAAGCCTGCATGCAAACAAGTCCAGTAGATTCATTTCTTGGCCAAAACAAAAACAAAAACAAAAACAGAATGTTAAGAGAGATTTTGACAAGATATGAAGATGACTCACCGAGCATGCCTAGCATACTCTTCATAGTTTTCAAGTAGCATCTTCCCAGCCTGTTCATTTAATGCAGATTCTGGAAATGGCTCGATCAATAAGCACCTCACAACCTGTTAACAAGAACAAAACATACAAAAACTCAGTCTCTAGTTTCAAGTAATCTTATGAAAGCAATGAAAATACAAGGCCCAAACATCTTACAGAGAGAACATGTCTTAGTCCAAGACTAGGGTTCCAATCCTTTTTAAGCGTGTTAACGCAAATCTCTCCATTAGAAGCAACATTGGGATGAAAGATCTTTGTCATGAAGTAGCCTACAATGGCAGACCCAAAAATTAGAAACCACTAGAAAAAATGCAATGTGTCTATGGCTTAACATCTCAGTGACAAGCGTATGTAAGATCTACCTTTAGGCGGCGAATGTGGAAAATCATGGGACAATGCCAACTTCATACGGAAAAGTCCATTCTCGTAGGGTGTCCCAACTGCATGCAATCAAGGTATAAGAACATGTTACTCTACTTACATCATTCAACGTTTGTAAATCTTGCACAAGAATGAAAATGATTGCGAACCTGGTCCTTCAATATCAGCACATATTTGTGAGAAATCCTCGTCATTTACCACAACCTTGATGCCATCTGGAGGGGATTCGTCAAGACTCTTTAGTTCCTTGGCGAGCTGCTTGATAACATTGGGTGGTAGATTCTCATTACTTGCCTGAGAATTAAAAACACCATCCGAGAAGACAAATCAGACAGGTAAAGACATTTCAAATCACAGCTCTATTTCGAACAAGATATACAGAGAAAGAGAGAGTTACCATGGAGAATGATAAGTGCAAGAGGACCCTCCGCACAAGTTTTTACCCTCGGACTCAGATGAACACGCAAAAGCGCCAATGCGATCAAATCCTTTTCTGATTTTCAAGACTTGAATGCTATACAATAGAACTGATCCAAAAACAACAAAAAGTTAATGCTTCGCTTCCACAACAGATCTGAGTAAAACAAGTTATCCATTCAGCATTGACATTTCATCAAGAGAATCAATTTCGCCAATTTGATTGAATCAGTTCTCCCACCAAATGAACTATTTAAAAGAAGGGAAATTGAGCAAATCGATGAAACAAAAGCCGAAACTTTGATCGGTTAAAGAAGAGTGAAGACACGAATTCAATGAGAGTAAAGCGGAATAGCTGAATTCATACAGAAATGAGAACGAAACGCATCCAAGACACAAGGAGAAAGCCAACGAATTGAGGAATCAAAGAAAACCCTAAATTGAAATAATTTGGGATCTCGCTTAATCGACTCTAGGGTTTTCCAAGAATGACTCATAGGACCTAATTAGGGGTAAGATATACACGAAAAATCGGAGCTAGAGCACAATCCCAGGACACAGACAAAGCAAAGAATCACATCTCTAGTCCATCATTTCAAGAAAGAAACAGACTCGAGGATGAGAAGAACGAAGAATTTACCATCAGAAATCAAACGTACCTTGCTCAAAATTGAAATACGCAGAGAGTGAGAAAAGGCGATCTCTTTCTCTCTACCTTTTGGTAGAGTAATGATCTATCCAAGTTGAAATCGAAAAGAGAGAAGAAGAGAGAAGAGAGAAGAGAGAAGAGAGAGCTTCAATTATTGAATTTTTATAAGAGAGAGAGAGAGAGACAAAAAAGCTTTCTCTTATTTATTAAAAGAAAATAAAGGAGCGTATCAGAAAGAAAAAAATGTGGGTAGTTTCGTAAATTACCCGCCAGCCTGGAATTGACCGTTAGGATGTCTTCTTCTTCTTCGCACCCGCTAACTTTTAACTAGCCGTTACTTGTGTGTGTGTCAGGTGTTCTTTAACTATGATTTATTATCAAGCTTCAGATTTAGAGAGATTCCAAATAAATTGAAATATAGAATCAACCCCTTAAAAGAAAGGAAAGCAATTAAGCACACAAATATATGAAAATATTCGTATATATTCTAATAGCATTTTGTCGACTGAACAAATCAAATCATATTATTATCAACAATGATGATGTATATCGAATTCTTTATCAAAAAAAAAAAAAAGATGTATATCGAATTACTTTTTACCTAGAACAATGTTACTTTATGAGAGCAATGCCAAATATTATATTGATGAAACGAACAAATTTTTATGGACTAGAACAATAAGCTCAACTAGTAAAGGCCCATTGGGAAAACCGAAAACCGTATCACGACGAGTTTTGTTTATAAAATATGTATGCAGAGATGGTTATCGTTGATTGTAGGCCTTTTTTTTGATGCGTCGATTGATTATGCTAACTGTGAGGATGCATTGTTGCAACCACCACAAATTCCGGCTGGTGCGCGTTTGCCGCTTCCACGGGCATCTCGGTTTGCTCGTAATCCCTTGATTCCGTCGCCTCTCTTGTGGATGAGGCCACAACCACCTATCCCTCGAATGTCTTCTCCTTCACAGCCTGAGAAGGCATCACTGTCTCTACCTGAATAACCAGAGCCAAAGAACGAGTTTCTTACTCCACAGAATAGGTCAGAGACTCAGATTTATGTCAAAACACACACACACGCACACAAAATAGGTTAGGCAAGGGGCCTTTTACAGCAACAAGAAAACTCAAATCAGCATTTAAAAATAATGGCCCAACTACAGCTACGGTGATCATCTATCTATATTCCTATCTACAACAGGGACTTGTTTATTCAGGGCCAAAAAGATTGGCAATCAGCTATGTTTGCTATGTTTAGCTATCAGCTTTATACTTTTGGTTTACCTTAAATATTAACTATTTTCTCTCCAATATCTTTATTTTCTTGCCCACAAGTTTACACATAATTTTATCTTTAATTGAACGAAACCTTGAGCTTGGTTCGATTCATAATTGTATGAGAAGCTTTTACTCATGGCAAATTTACATCTCTATATGACTGGGTAGTGTAATTTCCACACAATCCTTAGATAAACAATAATATAAAAGGGACTCCTTTTCATGGACCCGGAAATAAGAAAAAGTTAGTCTCTATATATCATATCATCATACACATGTTTATGATGTGGATGTGTACGTTGCAGCACTTGTTGGACAAAGGAGATTGAAGATCTTGTGTTTATCTTTTAAAGTCTTTCCACAATAATAGAATTTCAATCAACTAAAGACAAAACAATCTGAACCTCGTGGACCCAAGATCATTTCCGATTTCATAATTTACAACATGAAATTTTTTTTTTAAATAAATAAAAGACAAAATAAGTTTGTGGACCAACTTTCTCAGACTCTTTGGGATACTCTTCTTTATTTTATTTTTTTATGAACTGGGATATTCTTCATGGAAGTCCGTATTTATCTTCGACTAAACGATGAAAGAGAATTTTCGAAAGATATAGACATACCCCTGAATAGCTAATGATTCTGGATGATAATGCATATGCAATGAACAAAACATGTTTATCAAATAAACACTATGCAATGTGTCTCTTTTAAGTTTTAACCCAATCCATCCGTTGTAATCTTCCAGACAGGATGTTATTTTTCTTGATTGAGCAATTTTAATATATGTTGTTGTTTGCTTCGGTCGGTTCCTTCCTAGTAATCACTAATCACTATTACCTATTTGGGGTATTAATGTAAGTAAATAAACATTTAAATGTACCAAATTATACACGTTTTAAGTGTAAAGGATATGTAGTGCTTAATTTTTTTTTTTTTTTTTTTTTGTCTCCAAAAGATGCTATGTTTCTGAACTAACGAGGGGACTATGTACTTTGTCCTAACTCCAAACTAATTTAATTAGTTGATTAACTATGTTGAATAAAATATATAGAAGCTTCCCACTAGGTTAAAAAAAAAAAAAACCCCAATTAAAACCAATAATGAACTGCCACGTACACATGTACTAAAGTAAGGTGTATAATCTTAAATTAACTTGTCCAAACTCCAAAGAACTAAATGACACAAACCACAAAGATACAAACTCTTACTCTTTAAAAATACTCTCGTCATTGGCTAATTTTGAGATGCGTGAAAGAAACATATACCGATAAGCATTTAGGAGAACAAACAAATGGTTCTGAACATCTAATCTAGTAACTCTACCCATTCGTTCAAAACCAACAATTGTTTTACCCTAATTTTTTTTTTTAAACTGTTAATTAAGGTTATTTATTCCATCCTATATTATTTTTCTATGTGACGGATTTTCTTACAAATCTGATAATTTTGCAATGTGGTTGCCTTTTTTGTGTGCCTCAGGACTCAGTAGGATTATTGAACATGTAAGTGCAATGCAGTGGCAGGCACATTATAAGAGAAATCGAAACCAAGTCGGAACAAAAACTCATTACGAATTTCAAAATGCAATATGTTCTCAAGTAGGTCTAAGAAAGGAGGANAAAAAAAAAAAAAAAAAAAAAAAAAGACAGTAAAAAATGGTCAACCAGTGGAGACCACGCGCCAAAGTAGGCGTCGGTCGAATCTAATGATAACTCTCTACGGAGAAAAACATAAAAATATGAGAATCTTCTCATGTCTCTTCAAGTCTTTGTCTCAAAATCAATAAATCTCTCTCTCTCTCTCTCTCTCTCTTCATCTTCACCTTCCTCGTTCATCATCACTTCTCAGATTGCGTTACCCCTTGATTTTTTTTTACAATCCGAGTTTGATGAGCGAGAGACTATACTCACCGAGAGGGGTGTGTGTGTGTGTGTGAAAAAAAATCAAGCTTATCTCATTTGGGTAATTGTTATTTTCAGCTGGACACTCATTTTCTTGATTAGTGTATTGTTTTCCGGGAAACTTTCAGTTTTTTATTTATTTACTGTTCCGTTTTATTATCTTCCTCTCGAGGCTCTGATGATTTGCCTTTCACGATTACAACAACAAAAAAAAAAGGTGAAACTATAGGAGAAGTATTATTCTCTCTGTAATTCCGATTCGTTTTTTCAATGTTTCCGTGAAAAAAATATCATTTTTGAGAGATTACAGATTTGAGATTTTCTCTCTCTCTTAAAGTCAAGTGTTGAGGATGAGAGAGGAAGATTCCACTTGGTTCGCTAAATGGGAAGAAGAGCTTCCGTCACCGGAGGAGCTCATACCGTTATCTCAATCCTTGATCACTCCCGATCTCGCCATCGCCTTCGATCTCCGAAGCCCGAACCACCGCAACAACGCAAGTCCCGGTCAAACCACGCCGCCACAAGCCAATTCATCCGCCGCAGATTCCGCCGGAGACGAACAAGCCCGTACTCTGAAACGGCCGCGTTTAGTGTGGACGCCTCAGCTGCACAAGCGTTTCGTCGACGCGGTGGCTCATCTCGGGATCAAAAACGCGGTTCCCAAAACCATCATGCAGCTTATGAGCGTCGATGGGTTGACCAGAGAAAACGTCGCTAGCCATTTGCAAAAATACCGACTTTACCTCAACAGGACGCAGTCCGGCGGCGGCGGCGGAGGAAACGTCGGTGTCTCTGATCATCTCTTCGCGAGCTCACCTCCTGCGCACTTCCTCCACCCGACAGCTAGACGAAGCTCCGACCATTTCATACCGTCTTTTGCCCCAATGGCGACTCTACAGCATCACCAGCAGCCGCCGCCTCCGTTTCTCCCCCACCGGCAAATCGCCGCCGCGAATTTCATCTCTCCAACAAACGGAAACGGTAAAGCGATGAACCAGCCGTTGTTCTTGGCTAGGCAGAGTCAGCAGCAGCAACCAGTTCTCATCAGACCATCTTCACTGCATTTGCATAGTCAAGTGGCTAATTACGCAGAGGATTTGGAACCAGGAGCTAAGTCGACGTTCTTGACTCTGTTTCCAACTCGAGACGATTGAAAGCAATTTTTAGCTTGGAACATCCACAATCCGAGTTCTGCTTTTTTCCTTTTCTTGTGTGTCTTTGTTTGTGTAATGTAAAAATGGATCAGTTTTCTCTGTAAAATCCTGATTGGATAAAAAAAAAAAAAGTGATAATCTATTTCACTTGATTAATACAACTACTTTACTGTGTTTCTTGCTTTTGTTTTGTTTTTGTTTTTGCCTTTCGGTTTAGATTTGTTTCTTAAAAGTCGTTGGTAGTTTTGCACCGAATATCATAAAGCATCAAGTCTCTTCCTCTACTAAAATTCGAACTCTGGTAATAGCCATTTTTATATATCATGTTTCTATATAAAATACCTATATTTATTGACCAAACCATTGATTCAATAGTACAGTGTACAAAGAACATGAAACAGCCAAAACCAAAAAGCAAAGACTATAGACAGTGCCAGGCGGAATCTGAATCCCAGGATCTGATGCTCTCATTTCCTTAATCATACCCTATTTATTTAATTGTGTATTTATGTACATAGGTCAGTTTATGGGACCAAAGCCCAATCAAGATTTTTCTATTAATGATTTATTATTTTCTATAGTACTTAGTTAATTTGTATTATCTTGGTAAAGGGAAACCATAAGTTAAACAATGGGTAAGGTGGGATCAATTAAAAGCAATGATGGTGGGTTCATTAGCTGGCGTGTTTCTCATCTGCCTCTTTAAAATTAAAAGTCATGCCCTTCGAATTATTTGTGGTAGAAATTGATAAATGCCATAACAAGAAGAAGTCACATGTGTTGATATATGTCATCCTCGAACCGTCGAACGATAAACTAGAGTCTGGTCCTTCTGGAATTTGGATTTTGATAATAAAATTATTGTAACAAAGTAGTAGAGAGATGTCTTGTTATAATAGTGGCCAAAGTTTCCAGCAAACAGCAGAAAAACGATCTAATTCTACACCTATAAAATCTGTTTGAAATAATACAAGACAAGGACTAAAACACGACCAAAGGTCAGGGATTCTGGTGCCTGCAAATCAACAAAACAAAACAAGCACAAGGGTCAACGCGAGATACTAAGTTTTCCACAGAGAAGAACGGAGAAAGTTTATAATGAGCGAAGCTAACCTGAAAAGATGTGCGTCAGAAGCATTCAACGTCTGTGCATAAGTCATAGTGGCACTAGGCCACTCTGTATAAGCAGGTGCGTTACTAGAACCCTGGTCAAGTGATTGGGTACAGAAAGCGTTCATAGCCGGGTTTAAGGGATGTCCATAGTTTAGGCTGGCTTGACTTCTTGGCATCTGTGGGAAAACCGAGTCCTGAAACGGCAGCTGAATTGGCATCGGAATGAAGCTTTGTCCCGGTGGCGTAACCCTCACGTACCTGCAACACCGCAAAAACCTGTCAGGCATCAGAGTTTATTATCATTAGAGGAGATGGAGAGTGGGTTTGATTACCTGTTGCGGTCATAATCAGGATCATAACGATCCTTCTCTCTGTCTCTGATAATGGCAACCCGTGAAGTCCGTCCCGACTCTCTGATAATACCATTCCTCTCCACATCACCAGGATTACTATTGCTATTACTGATTACCACTTCGGTTTCGTTTCTACGTGTGTTATCGTGTTTCGTGTCAAGGTGAGGAGGAGGAGGAGGAGGAGGAGCTCGTGTTGAAGAGTCTTCAGAGTCTGAACTGTTAGGGCTGTTGAAGATACGAGCCCTGGCTTTCTCATACTCTTCTTTTCTCTCCTCAACGCTTCTCAAGAGATTCTTCTCCACTCCTGATCCACTACCTGTCCCACCAGATCCTCTGTTGGGTCGAGGCTTGATCGCGATTTTGAAACCCGCAGGCCTGCCGTTAACCTCGGGTTGCTTTACAGGAATCTCAGACAAACAGACAAAAGGGAATCTGCTCTCCGCCGTCTTTGTCACTATGATTCTGTTCCCTGAGCCATCCACAGCACCACTGTCCAAAGCCGTGGTAAATAGCCCGTAATGGTGAGCAACACGGTGTGCAGCAAGACGAAGATAAGATGTTGGCAAAGGACGAAACTCAAACTGTTGCTGCTCTGGACTTTGAAAGAACTTCTGTATGTCCAGCTCCATACGCAAAACTGGTGTACATGGAAAAAAAGAGAGAGGAATGTTATCATCCATTAGCCATACTGGAAAAAAAAAAAACTTCCCAGAAGCAGCAATATCTATAGTTATAGCAGCAAATGGAAAGACATGTGATGCTTATATACGATTATGCATAAAAAAAGTGAAATTTGTCTTCTATCAAAACTCTGATGAGCAAGTGCGTTCTCAGTTAAGCTAAAATTGAGCTAAAGGGGTGGGGTTGATTCTGAATTGCATGCATGAAGCAATAGCCATGGATCTAATAATCTAGTACGAAAGCTAAACCCTTTTCTCTAAAGTACAAAAACCCTATCCAGGATCTTCAATTCGAGTCAATAACGAACCCTGGAGACAAGCGTAATCAAATCAATCCAGAAAATATAAAATTAACATCGAATCTAAGGGTTTGCATTAAAATTGACTCACTGGTGAGACGATGACGAGGGTTCTGAAGAGCCTCGACCAAAAAAGGATCCACCATAGCTTCCTTCTCGCTCATAGCGGCCATGGATGGGATGATGCCTTCTCTCTCAAAATTCCTCTTTTCGATCTTAATTTTCCGTTTATCCCCGTAGAAATAAGGGAAATTGGACCAAAGATATCACCAATAACAACAAGGAGACGGAGACGAATTGAATTTCCCAAGGAGAATTGGAGAGATGGGGGAAGAAGCAAATCCGATGAGATGAAAAAAATTCCAAATCCAAGAGGGTCAAGGAGGAGCGCCGAAAGACCTTATCGACCTTTATCTCTCATCTCATAATAAAACTGGTGGGGGAGACAAAAATAAAGTTGTAGAGACTTTTGATTTTCAATTTTCGTCCTCGAATTTATTTTTAAATTGAAAAATCCCAATTCGTCTTCAATTTTTCATAATAATAAAGAAGACAATAATTTTTTCTAAGGCTTCGTGTGGTCATACTCTTATGATTTGGTGTGGTCGGTTCTGACTCCAGATTACAATCATACAATGTTCAAAGATACTATGATTATCCCTTTTTTTCTTCTTACCAATGTTTAAGTGGACTTTTTACATATGAAATCACGTATTTACAAGAAACCTTTTAAACAGGACGAACAAGCAGCACCACGTTAATTTTCATCACATAAAAGTTTTATTCACATATGTATGATGACGCAACCCAAAAGCTATCCAGAAATCTAGTGAAACTTGCCGTTTTCATTCTTCATCACTGTAACCATAAACTTCTCTTGTTTGTTGCGCCTCTCTAGCTTCAGCAGCAGTTGGAATTTCACACGGTCTTCAATCACCTGCTTAATAAAAATAACATTTCTTTACCTAATCAGATTCTTGGCTTAGTTGATTAAAAAAAAAAACTGATAGTGAACATAAGAAAGAAAGAAAAAGAAAAAACAAACCTTTGTCCTGGCTAGGATTATATCTATGAGTTTATAAGGGAATAGCGAGTTTGATTTCTCCTGAATCCATTTCACGGCGTGCTTTGCTGCCTCTTTGACTTCCGGGTGATTTGTTGATACTGATTTCCAGTCAAATCCATCGCCATCTGCCTCAGACAGAGCAATGAGATCAAGAAACATGAAAAAAAAGAATGACAATCGTGATTATGTTCATTTCACTTCACACTTGATCGATTACCTGGTTTCAAGCCAAGGTCGGGGATAACATTCTTGAACTCCTGAAGCTGCTTCAAGTTCATCCATGGCTTCACCAAAACTTTAGCTTCATAAATCTTCTTCTCGCCAGCTTCGATAACTTCAAGAGTAAGATGGTAGAGCTTGCCAGCAACCACCTGCTCTGTAGCCTTTAATACTCTAGCGAGCGTAAGAACAGCATTCTACACATTCAAGCCACAACCCAACAGATCAAATGTTAAATCGCTAGCATACAGTGATGATGAAACCCGTAAACAGAGAGATCATAAATCAAGAACAAGCAGAAACGTAATTCACTTGAATTTACGCTCGAAAAATGCAAATTTAGAAAGAATACCAAATAACGATCGATTAAGGAGTCAATCGATTACATCATCTAGCAGAGACTCTATCCGGAGTATAATCTTACTGTAACGTAGAACAATCCTAACCCTAATTCCAGAAAACGGATAATACAAACTTAGAATTATAAATTACAATCCGAACCTCTCGCCTATTGTGCTCTCGAACAGCAAAGAGTGCGATATCATCTATCTCTGCCCCACCGTTCCAATTATTCGTGGAATCGCTTATTCCACCAAGCTTCGTCCTTACGACGTTGTTGTTGCCGTCGTCTTCGTGCGTTCCTTTTTCTTCACTGCAAATCACAAACTGGCCAAATCCAAAAAGGATAACCAAGGACACGCAAATCAACATCATCCACGCTGATGAACGGTTCATCTTCATCGTTCCCAGTAAAGCTTTCCCGATTCACTAGTTCGATCCTAAACTCCGATGAGATTTTCCTTAGAGACGGTTTCTTTCGCCGATTCCGTTTAATAGAAGAAAAGGCGTCACGGGGAAACATTTCATGGGCCACAAATTAGGCTTCAGGCCCATTATTATGTCCATTTGTCTTTGTTGACTACAGAACGAAAAAAATGGCAGTAATTACCCTTAAATTAACTTCCAACTATACATTATCTCAAATTTAATAGGGAAAACTCTGTTACCCAGTTTTGTCTTATTTTAATTCAAAACTAGAGTTTGAATCTAATATTGACCATGTACATTTCTAGATATTTAAGAGTTTAAATCATTCAATTAGTCTTGCTCTTTATTAAACTTTTTTATATTTTCATCTTTATTTATATCATCACCAACTTTTTAACTTCAAACTTTAATAGGTTTCTGTAGATGTATTGCGCCATACATTAAAAATATTTAACAGAATGGGTAGTGATGAAAAACCACCAAAAAACTTAAAAGCACAGTATCTTATTCAAGCGTTTGGAACATGTTTTCTATAGTTGACTACATAAAATTAAAGGCCACTAATTATATCATTCAACTCTAAAAAAGGTGTTTTCAATCATATCTCAAATTTAATATGGCAAAAGCTATTTGGTAATTTTTACTATATAAGTGCAATAAGTAATTAAGAAACATATTAACCAAATATAGTATGCAAATCGGCAAATGTAACATGCCCTATGTATAACTAACTAGTAATTAAAAATTAACCTTATGTGAGAGTCATCGAAATGATAGACTGCATTGGTAAGTAATTGAGCTAGTCTTTGTTTGATCAGTGTCTTCTATAAATCCCTTTCCATTTCTATCAATATGCATTGAAACTCTTATTCAAACATCAAAACACTAAACATAATAACTTTCCTTAATATTAAAAGAACATACAAAGTAGCAATCTTTAAATACCCATCCGTGGGCAATCACATATCCAAGCCATCACAGCTAAACTTGCAAGATCCACGACGGATCATATCGACATTTAAAATGTTGTCTCCGGATTACGCTAGTGATGTTAGCGACGATGGCTCTGCCACCGAATCGACAGAGGAGCCGAAGTACAAATGCATGTATTGTCCGAAGTTGTTCTCCAAAATACAAGCATTGGGTGGTCACCAAAATGCTCACAGGAGGGAGAGAGATATCACCAAAAGACGGGCCCTTTTAGCGCGTATGGATCTGTCGGATCCAAATCCGTACCCGTATCCATATCCTTTTTCTAACCAGCATGCACTCCCACCGGGATTTGAAATACCTCGTTTCAAAGATGATGGACCGAGTAATCTAGCCGTGGTGTACAACCAATGTACCGGGTCCTCAAGTTCTGACTGTGCAAGACTACAGATTGACCCAAATCAAAGAATGGATCAAGGCTGGGCCATTACCGCGGATCCATACCAACTCGTCATGGCGCAACACCAACCTCAACCATTATTGTCTACATCATCACCAGTTTGTTTAGACCTTTGCCTTGGTGTTGGGAATAGCTCACAAACCCAAACGCAATCTAAGGAACCAGACAATGTAATGGAGATGGTTGCTGAGGAGAAAGATGATGACCTTTCCCTTTCTCTCTCGCTCAAGTTGTGAAGTTGTAATATTTCTCTTTAATATGTCTAGAACTGTGTTGGTTGATTAAAAAAAACTTTTGTTTTGAATTTTGATTTACTTTTATTCAGTTTTGATTTAATTCTAATGATCATCTTTCTCTTGTTTTTTTTTGGCACCATATATTGTATCAAATCTTTATTTGTTAACTTGAAAAGTATAATAAATTGGGTTTTGGCTGCATTATAAATCACCTGTGTACGAAATTGAAATAGTTATACAAAAACCAACAACTTACACCATACTTAAAGCAAGATTATTGGAAGAAACAAAAATTGTATCTTAGTTAATATTATTTTAAGAAAGAGAGAAAAAGAAGAGAGAGAAGATAAGAAAACAGTAAAGACACAAGATTCGTTTCTTAAAACATCTTATATAAGAAACTTTTCTTTTTTTCTTTTTCTTTTTGATTTTAAAAAATGCATTAATTTGATTTAAACTTTCTAAGATCTACCAATAATCATGGTCTTATGAAAAACCCCGCGTGTGTAGGATCCTATCATGGTTTTACAAAGACTTCTACTTACAACCTGGCTTTGGGGTATATAATTTATATTTCCAAGACTTTGAGCTACAATGTCAAAAATAAAACTTTATAAGGGTTGTAAGATATAAAACCACAAAACAAGAGGGCCGCAAAATATAAATTTTGAAAAGGCTACGGTTTTTGAACTTTCGAGTTCCTTTTCTCACTTTTCCCGATTGCGCCTCACCGTCTTCCTCACAAACATATCTCAGTTTCTTCTACACTTCTCTTCCTCTCCCATGGCGGACGAAGACGAGTTTCGCTCTTCCGTGGAGCCGTCGCAGCAATCTCAAGACTATATTTCAGAGCCTTGCATGGTGGGATTCGTCATCGCGAACATAGTAGGGTTAAAGTACTACTCGGGCCGAATCAACGGCCGAGAATTGGTGGGTCTGGTCCGAGAGCCCTTGAACCCGTACGACGAGAACGCACTCAGAGTACTCAACACGCGCTCCGTTCAAGTGGGTCACATCGAGCGTGTGGTGGCCGCCGTTCTCTCGCCGTTGATAGACTCTCACACGATCCTCGTCGAAGGTATCGTACCCAATACTCGTTCCAACTCCAATAGGTTTAAAATTCCCTGTCAAATCCACATTTTCGCGAAGTTAGAAGAGTCCTCCGCCGTGAAATCGACGATTTCGCGAGCTGGGTTGGTGTTGATTTCGGGTTCCGATACATCATTTGGGTTATCAGAGGCTGCTGTGGTTAAGGAACAGATGGGTAGTGGAGGGAATAAGAGCGTAGACAAGATTTTCAAACTGGTTGATAAGAATGTGAGGCAAAAGGAGCAAATGGTTGCGGTTGAGCCGCCGAGGGAAGTGATAAAATCAGAACTTTTTCCCCATCAGAAGGAAGGATTGGGCTGGTTACTCCACAGGGAGAAATCCGGTGAATTGCCTCCGTTTTGGGAGGAGAAAGATGGAGAATTCCTTAATGTTTTGACGAATTACCGCACGGATACTCGGCCTGAGTCTTTGCGTGGAGGAGTGTTTGCTGATGATATGGGATTGGGTAAGACCCTTACTTTGCTTTCCCTGATAGCTTTTGATAGATATGGCGACGCATCCAGCAGTACGCCAAGCGAAGAATCCGTGGTTGTAGAGGAAGACAAGACTGAAAAGAAGGGTAAAAAGAGAGGAAGAGGCAAGAGCAGTGAAAGTGTAACTCGCAAAAAGCTTAAGCCTGGTGATGTTGTTGGCAATGTCATGAATGTTTCTTCAAAGACAACGTTGATCGTTTGTCCGCCTTCTGTGTTTTCGGCATGGGTTACACAGCTAGAGGAGCATACTGTACAGGGAAGCTTGAAGGTGTATATGTATCATGGTGGAGAAAGGACAGACGATGTTAACGAGCTTAAGAAGTATGATATTGTGCTGACTACTTACGGCACTTTGGCTGTTGAGGAACCTTGGGAGGATTCTCCTGTGAAGAAGATGGAGTGGCTGAGAATCATTCTGGATGAGGCACACAACATTAAGAATGCAAATGCTCAACAGAGCCGAGTGGTTTGTAAATTGAAGGCTTCTCGCAGATGGGCTGTCACAGGAACTCCTATTCAGAATGGTTCGTTTGATTTGTACTCTCTGATGGCGTTTCTCCGGTTTGAGCCATTCTCGATTAAGAGTTATTGGCAAAGCTTGATACAACGCCCGCTTGGTCAAGGGAACAAGAATGGGCTTTCCCGTTTACAGGTAAAAGAATATATATTCACAGTTACCTCTTGTTCTATTGTGATATGTTGTTATTCAGTAGGGACATGCTTTTTTCAGGTTTTAATGGCGACAGTTTCGTTGCGGAGAACAAAAGAAAAGAGTTTGATTGGTCTGCCAGCTAAGACTGTTGAGACTTGTTATGTTGAACTTTCTCCGGAAGAACGTCAGTTATATGATCACATGGAAGGAGAAGCCAAAGGTGTTGTGCAAAATCTTATAAATAGTGGAAGCTTGATGCGCAACTACTCCACAGTTTTGAGTATAATCTTGCGTCTTAGACAGATATGTGACGACCTTTCTCTGTGCCCTCCAGAATTAAGATCTTTTACCACCTCTACATCTATCGAAGGTAAAAAAAATAACAGAACAACTACACATATTCTTACTTTTGGTTGCAAAGCTTAAATCTTTGTGTGTTTGTGTTAACCAGATGTGACTGGTAGGCCAGAGCTACTGCAAAAGCTGGTTGCAGTGTTGCAAGATGGCGAAGATTTTGACTGTCCAATTTGCATTTCGCCACCAAAAGACATCATCATCACTCGATGTGCTCACATCTTTTGCAGGGCTTGTATTCTTCAAGCCCTTCAAAGGAGTAAACCCTTGTGCCCTCTTTGTCGTGGCTCTCTTACCCAATCTGACCTCTACAATGCTCCGCCTCCTTCTCCGGATGCTTCCAGTACTGATGAAGGAGACGCCAAATCTTCAACCAAATCCTCAAAGGTCTCGGCTTTGCTATCGCTTCTCATGGCATCAAGACAAGAAAACCCCAACACAAAGTCTGTTGTGTTCTCTCAGTTTAGGAAGATGCTGCTTCTACTAGAAATCCCGCTGAAAGCTGCAGGTTTCACCATCTTACGCTTGGATGGGGCAATGACTGTGAGTAAACGTACCCAAGTCATTAAAGATTTTGGGAATTCGGAGTTAACCGGACCTGTAGTGTTGCTTGCGAGCCTCAAGGCCTCTGGTGCAGGCATAAACCTAACTGCAGCCTCGAGGGTTTACTTGTTGGAGCCGTGGTGGAACCCTGCAGTTGAAGAGCAGGCAATGGAGAGGATTCATAGGATTGGGCAGACGCAGGAGGTTAAAATGATAAGGATGATTGCGAGAAACAGTATCGAAGAGAGGGTCCTTGAGCTTCAGCAGAAGAAGAAGAATCTAGCGAACGAAGCTTTTAAGAGAAGGCATAGGAAAGATCAAAGAGAGGTTAACGTTGAAGACGTGATTGCTCTCATGTCTCTCTGAACTCTGAACTCTGAACTCTGAACTCTGAACCATTCCCTAGTTTTTTTCCACTTGACCTTAGAGTTTTAACCGGTTTTTTTAATCCTTCCTTAACCGATGTTTTTGTTAAATTAACTGGACTTGTCTCGGATAGTTTTGGTTTAATGAAGGATTAGCTTGTACATACGTTTTCTGGTTTCAGTCCGGGTTGTTTTGGTTTATTTTAAAACTGACTCAGGTAACAATGCTTTCGGTTCTGTCCGATTTGATTCAGTTCAGAAGCAGAGATGAGATGGAACCTCAGAAACATGCCCAAAATCGTATCAATTGCTTCCCAATTCCGTTAACTGCTCACGGGAATTCTCTTTTAGTACAATCGGTCGAATCATGGTAAGATTCAACTACTGGAGAACCATGGTAATCCAGACTGAGCACAGTCTGTCCCTCCTGTAATGGAACTATACGTCCCAATAAGAGACGCCAAAGATCCAGAATGATTGTTACCAACATAGCAGCACCTAAAGCATCAACAGCGACAGAGTCACCATGGAACCTCAGAAACATGCCCAAAATGGTGTCAATTGCTTCCCAATTCCGTTAACTGCTCACGGGAATTCTCTTTTAGATACCATTTCTCACTTGGTTTCTCTTCCATCCTGCAAAAATCGGCACCACCAATGAATGAATAACAAGCATGTGAAAAAGGAGTTCAAGTGTTGTTTAAATGAGGATCAGAAAACTCAAAATAGAAAAAACTAAAGAGTTTGAGGAGTTTTCTTTACCTGACGAACATTGGAAAGCTCACAATGAAGTAAATGGCATAGAACAAACATCCAACTCTATACATGGCACTTCCATCCACAAACTCGTAGCCTTGGAAGAGTAATTAAGCATTAAGTTTGTTCTTCAAAAGCAAGGAGGAGAATCAATAGAGTAACGTGGCCTACAATCATCAACGAGTCACAGTGTTAGGTGAATCTCTAAATTGTGGCACTCCCATGTCTTTCGTAGAGATTTTTTTTATTGAATAAGTAAGAGGTTTATTTCCTGTAATGTTTCCTTGGACCGCATCAAGTTGGTCAATCTTTGGTTCAGGTCAATGCCTGTACTAAAAAAGTCTCTCTCTCTCTCTCTCTTTTAAACAGAAAATGTATCAGCTGTTTATACCTGACCAAACACAATACATCAAGCAAGTCCATCAGCTTGATTAGCTTTGTCACTGAGACAGATATGCTCCGGCTATATAAAGTTTGGTACCGTTTTCACTTCCAAAATTTTAAAACATGAAAGGAAGATAGTGGAACGTCTTGAAAGTAACAAAAGGAAACTGATACGCACGCGAGGAGAACAAATTAGTTATAAAAAGTGTTAACATGTACTAAATGTCTATATATAAGAAAAACAAACCACAAGCGACATGATAATGATCTATTTATCTTAGAAACTGCTAAGTTTAAAATATAGATTAAATCACTAAATTCCAATACAAAGAAAAGCAAAAACACGGATAAAACTGTAACACAAAGCACAAGTTACGAATTCCTAAATCCTGACGAACTCGGTAGCAAACCCCGACTCCTCCCTTCAAGGCCAAATCCTATTCTTTATATCAAAGACCCTCTTCTTACGACTCTCCAACACACTATCTACTTCTTGCCATCTCTTAGCCAGAACAGATTCTGGTGTCGCAAGCTCAGGTTTACCTCTCACTAAACAATCGCTTGCGTATTCCCATTGCTCAGATGATTCAACTTTCTTAAATCTGAAGTATTCAAGCTGGAATGTGAAAGATGGCATGTCCTTGAGTTGATCAATGCATCTCGGAAGAACATCTCTGGTAAACTCAGATTCATTCCAAACGATGAAACTCTTCCCGCTTTGGCTCCACGAAACTATTGAATCCGTTGAAGGATCATCCACCATCTTATATAGGTTTGTGGGGAAAAAACACCCTCCGTGATTGCGATTATTATCACGATGATTCATCCTTGATTGAGATTAGAGTAAATTGAAAACAGATCTATAAATCCAAACCTTCGTGATGATCGTGTCTATGAAACCAAAAGCGACTCCTGCTCTGCTCTAGGTTGAGTCACTTTTTCTGGATGGTAGATTTATGATAATGTGCTGTAGCCTCTTTTCAAAAAATAGGCCGATTTGCCGATTAATCGGCGATTAATCGCTAATCGAATGCCAACCGTACCAATTTTACTTAATCGACATAATTAATCGGTCAACCGTGGTTTGACCAATTAAATGAAAAATTCGGCCGATTAATTGAAAAAGTCGGCCGATTAATCGCTAAAGTTGTTTGAGTCTTTTGTTTTAATAAAAAATTGAAGTCCATTTGTGTTGAAAGTGACCCAAA